>RJWJ010038303.1:0-15068 GCA_004363605.1 Indri indri
TTTATCAATTCCAGGAGTCTTTCGGTTGAATCCTTGGGGTTTTCTAGATAAAATAGCATATCATCAGCAAAGAGTGAGACTTTGACCTCTTCTGCCCCCATTTGTACACCCTTAATTCCCCTCTCTTGTCTGATTGCTCTGGCAAGGACTTCCAGCACTATGTTGAATAGAAGTGGAGACAGTGGGCAATCTTGTCTGGTTCCTGTTCTAAGTGGGAATGCTTTCAGTTTTTCCCCATTCAGTATGATATTGGCTGTTTGTTTATCATATATCGCCTTAATAATTTTAAGGAATGTCTCATCTATGCCTGTTTTGTTAAGAGTTTTTATCATAAAAATGTGCTGGATTTTGTCAAATGCTTTTTCTGCATCTATTGAGAGAATCATATGGTCTTTGCATGGAATACTACTCAACTATACAAAGCAATGGTGATCTAGCACCTCTTATATTATCCTAAATAGAGATTGAGCCCATCCTTGGAAGTGAAGTATCACAAGGATGGAAAAACATGTACCACATGTACTCACCATCAAATTGGTATTAACTGATCAACACATAAGTGCACATATAAGAATAACATTTATTGGATGTCGGGCAGGGGGGAGGGGGGAGGGAGGAGGAGGTGACAGATATATGCATACACAAAGAGTGCCATGCACATCATCTGGGGGATGGCCGTGCTTGAAGCTAGGACTTGGGGGGGGAAGGGGGCAAGGGTAACATACATAACCTAAACATCTATACCCCCATAATATGCTGAAATAAAAAAAATAAAAATAAATAAATTTAAAAAATTCATAAATACCATTATGAAAGTTTACTAAGAGCCATTTAAGAACTGTATAAATGCAGAGATATACAATGCTCATAGATGTAAAATCTTATTATTGTAAATAGATTAACTCTCACCAAATTAATCTATCAATTCAGTGCACCTCAATCAAAACCTTAGTAGGAATTTTCATAGAATTTGACACACTAATTCTAAACTGCATATACAAAGAGTAAACGTAATAAATAGCCAATAAATTTTTAAAAATGAAAACATGTATTCACAGAAAAATCTCTACATGGATATTTATAGTGACTGACCCAAATTAGAAACAAACCTAATGTCCTTTAATAGGTTCATGAATAAACACACTGAGGTGCTTCCTTCCATACGATGATATACACATCAGACACAGTAATAAAAAGGAACAGAATTGTGATCCACACAACTTACATGAGTCTTAAGGGCATTGTAATGAACAGAAAAATCTGGTTTCCAAAGATTACTGCTGTGTGATCATACTCATATAACATACTCAAAAATAAACAAAAAACAAAAAACTACCCGTCAGCATGGAGAATATATCAATGGTTTCTAAGAACTTTAATTGAGAACAGAGAATGAATATAAATGGATAGCACAGGGAGTTTTTTGTAGTAATTTAACTTTTGCACATTAATTATTGTGATGTTTTTATGGATTTATCTATAAATATTAAAATTCAAAGAACTGTAAGACTACCAAGTCGATAGTGCTGTATAAATTTAAAATATAAGGACAATGTTAAGTAAATGAGAAGGCAGGACATAAAGTGAGAAAATATTTCAAAACACGTCTAATCAAGGACATGTATCTAGATAGAATATAGAAAAACCTTAAAATTCTATAATATGAAAACATTTAAGCCAATTTAGAAAATAGGATTGAACAATGTTTTAGCAAAGAATACAGATAGGCACATGAAAAGGTACTTAGCATCATTAGTCATTAGGAAAATGCAGATTTAACCATGGTAAAACATCACTACTCACCTGTTAGCCTGTATAAAAGCAGACAGTACCAGGTACTTGAGAGGATGCAGAGAATCTAGACCTCTCACACATTGCTGGTGAAGATGTAAAATGTTAGTCACTGTGGAAAACAGGTTTGCGGTTTTTTTTTAAAGTTAAATATACTTACCATATAATCCAGTAATTCCACTCCTAGGTTTTTATCTGAAAAATAAAATCTTATAATCACACAAATATGTGGTCATCAATGTTTATTGCAGTTATATTCATAACCACCCCAAATTGCAACTGGTGAATAAATAAATGCTGGAACACCCATACAATCTATACTACTCAGCAATAAAAAGGAACAAGCTACTGATACATGTAATGACACAGATGAATCTCAAATGCTTTGTGCTAAATTGTAGAAGCCAGACTCAAAAGGCTACAGGGTATATGATTACATTTATATGACAGTCTGGAAAAGGCAAAAATATAGGGGGAAAAATCATACCAGTGCTTGGCAGGAACTGAGGTTTGGAGGGGAATTCTGGATTATAAAGGGGCATGAGGGAAATTTTTAGGGTGATGGAAAGCTCTATACCATGACTGTGTAGATGGTTATACAAAGATATACATTCATCAAGGCTCATAGAACTGTACACTAAAAAGGATAAATTTTTCTAGATATAAATAATATCTCAATAGACCGAGTTAAAATATAACACTACAGGGGTGGCAGAATATTCACAATTGATAAAACTGGGCAATGGGTGTTTGGAGTTTGTTGTACTATTCTCTTTATTTTGTATATGTTTGAAAAGCAAAAAACAAATAAAAAATAAAGAAGGCTAACACTTATTCCTGGCAGGAATTTGGGTAAAAGAAGGCTCACACATTGCTGATGAACATGTAAATTGCCACAGGATTTTGTGAAAGCAATAGTGTAACAGCTGTTAAAACTTGAGACTACATAAACCCTTCCTCCCAGAAGGCCCACTCTCTGAATCTCGCCCATAAAAATAAAGGCTCCAGGTTTTTAAGGGTATACGTATGGGACATTTATTACAGCATTGAACTTAGTGGCAAACTGCTGGACACAAAATGAGTGCCCATAAATGTGGCACTCCAAGAAAACTCCCTTGTAATATTCCTTTATAGTCACTCACATGTCCCAGTGGCACAGTGGCTCAATTACAGAGCAGCTGCACTTTGGAGTATTATACAGACACCAAAAGTAATGAATTAGAGTGTCAGTTTACAAATATAATAAATGATGGGGTAATGTTTCAAACCTAGCTGTGTGTCTTAGTCCCTTTGAGCTGTTGTAACAAGACTACCATAAACTGGGTGGCTTATAAACAACAGAAATTTATTTCTCCCAGTTCTGGAGGCTGGGAAGTCCAAGATCAAGGCGCCAGCACACCAGCAGATTCACTGTTTAGCGAAGGCCTTCTTCCCCAAAAGTGGCACCTTCCAGCTGTGTCCTCACATGGTAGAAGGGGCAATCAAGCTTCCTCAGGCCTCCTTGATAAGGGCACTAATTTCATAATGAGGGATCTGACCTCATGACTCAATCACCTCTCAAAAGGCCCCACTTCTTAATACTATCACATTGGGGAGTAGGCTTTAATGTATGAACAGGAGGGTGGGCACAGTATTCTGCCTGACTCAAATATCTGTGTACTTAACCTCTGTGTGCTACTTCATTTTTCCTTTGCCCTATTTTTTTCTTTTGCTATATTCTTCCTTGCCTTCGCCTTGTCTTGATTAGGGTGGTAAGATCTAAGGAGTTGAGTTTAGGGTTTGGGCCTAGAAGAAAGGGCCATTGAGATAGCTGGGACTTTTTCTGGGAAGAAGCAGTCCTCATTGCTCATTTGGGCAACACCAGCTCACCGGCACGGTGCAGTGAGATTTGAGCACAAAGTCCTACATCTTGCTTTTGTACTCAGCTTTGTCCCCCAAATCTCCCTGAGAACCTTGGGACTATGGACTCAGCCACACAGAAGTCTTGGTGCTCAGCCATCTCTCCCTCTCTTCTCCCAGACGTGATAAACTGCTGCCTTTATTAGAGAAGATGAAAATCAGTGCTCACGGAACAGCAGTCTGGGAGGCCAAGTTCAGTGAGAGGAGAGCTGTGTTCTTGCCTCAGGAGAGGCCTCTAGTGGTAGCCTGTCAAACTTCAGTCTCATCATTCTATTTCTGCAGTCCAGGAGGCAAAACTAATCCAAGGTGTTGGAAGCCGGGGTACCAGCAAATCTTGGAGGCTGTGGCTGATGGAGGGCCTGAGGATGGCTTTTATAAGGTTTGGTTTCTTGATCTTGATGCCAGATGCATGGTGTGTTCAGATTGTGAAAATTCATCAAGATGTACGTTAATGATTTGGGCATTTTTCTGTATGTGTATGTTATACTTAAATAAAAGGTTAAAATAAATAGAAAAGAAACTGTATTAGACAGGGTAATATATATTAGTCACTAAATAAGTGACAATAGAATCCCAATGGCTTAATATAATAAAATTTGTTTCTAGTTCACATTTTGAGACCATTGCTGGCCAGGGAGTAGCCCTAAAAGCCCTACTTCAAGTGCTGACTTAAGGATCCAGGTTTCTTCTATGTTCGGATATGGATATTTTCAACATATGGTTCTCTGTGGAAAGGGATGGTCCAGGAAAATCACGAATGGGTGAATTTTTAGGGGCTAGGTTTGGGGATGGTGAAAATCACTTCCTCTCACGTTCTATTAGATAAAAGATCAAATGATTTCACCTAGAGGCAAGAAAATTTAGTCTTCCATTTCCATTTTTTCTCTCATCAGGAAAATGACATGATTTGATAAATATATGAAATTATTTGCTTTGCATAGGCTCTATTTTAAAAATTGTAATACAATCCACTTGGAGGAAGCAAGGTGAATATATGAAACAGGAATGAACAATAAAGACTGAATCATTTGGGAAGGCTTCATGGAGAAAACAGAAGTTGAGTTGTGCCTGGACGGATGAGGGTGATCCCAGCAGGTGGAGGGACAAGGGGAAGCAGTGTCCTGGGGAACCCTGACTCTCAGCGGAGGGCCCAACACAAAGAGCAGCGCATGAGCATCACTACCACGGAGCCATTGATGTCTGTGTTCCTCATTTTCCAGAGAACGCTTTGGAATTATAGCTTAAGAAATTCAGGATTGAAAGTTGGGTTTACCTCTATCTACTGTTCTGAGATGCCAACTTAACCAACTTCGTAGATGTTGAATGCAATCATCGTTTATATGATGTCACTCCAGAAGGAGGGTTTATTGAACTGCTTTAAGACATTTTGTCATGTACTTCCCCCACCCAAGATACTTTCTGACAACTTCAGCATGTTCTGTGTTCTTTCGCTCTATTCTGAATCTTTTTCTATTTGTTTTGCATACACTATAGTCTTGCCTTCTTTATTAGACTATACTCTCTGTAAATAGGTAATTTTTTCCCTCAGCGCTAAGCACAGTGTGGGAGGTATACTAGTTGCCCCCACCCCCCACCAAAAAAATTAAGACATTATGGCTCTTTGTTTCATTGGGTCTTGAAACTATCTGGCGTATTTTTATTTATTTAAAAACTTTTTCCTTTCAGACTTATACACGACACTAACAAAATACAAGAACCATGAATTTAAATTTTCATATCCTTTTCATCTTTGCTGCTAGTCACAGAGGGAGCAAGGGACCAGGCTGCAATGTTTACCTTCACAAAGCTACACTGCTTCCTGCAACACTCCTTGTCAGGCCAGGTGCACAGCTGAATTTTATGAAATGAAATGTGCTTTCCACTCTACCTTTTTCATGTGGCCACCAGTAATCCACAGCATGCTTCATATTTTGTGCTTCAGTACATTATTCATTCAATGCTCTGCCACATTTACAGGTTGCGTCCGTGTAAGCTTATGTGTACATTCAAGATTGGCTTCAAATTCTAGCACTCTCTCTCTTTTAATACCTAAGATAATTTGGTGGAAATATGATAGTTCCTAAGATCCTTTTTGCTAAGTTGGAATTTTAGATGAACAAAGAAATAACAAGAAGATGTCATGTAATATCCAATACATGTCCAATTCGTATACCTCCAAGAAGCATTTCTCAACAAACAATTTTTAATAGACATTAAATTTGCATCTTAAGTTAAATGATGATTGTGTTAAATAGATTGAGAGAAAAATAGACTAAAACTAATTTTTACTTTCTAATATGAAATACAATCTAGGGGTGTGAGTAATTTCATCATCATTCCCCTTATCTTCAAATTATTTTATCCTTAAGCATCTTGACAACAATAATGACAAATGCCAAAGGGCAGTGTTTTCTCTCTTGGGTCACCAAGGTGCCTCACTGGAGTTTTTTCTTCTTTTATCTTGAATGCTGAGGCTAGGTTCCAAGAATCTGTAATATCTGTCAGGCACTTCCATAATTAAGGGCGTAATATTTATAATTAAAGGTCAGACCCTTTCATAATTAGAAGCAAGGACAGAAATCTCAAGGAGAAGTTGTAAGTTGTTAAAAGGGGACATTCTTGACTTTCTCGACAAGAAAAAGATGGCTACAACAGCAGGTGGGATTAATGACAAGCCTGACAAGTCTTTTGGGAGGCTTGGAAGTTCAAGCTCTTTGTGTTTCCCATTTGCTCAGGGCTGGAACTACTCAGGGAAAGGTTCCCCATGAAGAGGGGAGAGGGCTCTTCTCCCTCCTCCTAGCATGGATCAGAAATTAATTTACCGGCTAGGACACATGAAATCATTCTCAAAGGCTCTGTAGCTACACAAGGCCCTTGCAGTTCTGAGACTCAGCAGTTCTGTTTTGCAATCTCTCTATCATAACCTCTTAACAAAGCCTGATCATCCCAGCATTATTGCTGCTGGAAGTCTTTGCCTCTTTTGCTTTCTGGCAGACCTTCCAAGGAGCTGGCAATAATCCCATCAATTTCAGAGTGCAGATGACTGACAATGTCTATTAGTTTTGGATCTACACCTCTCGCTGGATTTGCCTGGCATCATTGGCTAGCTCCAGATTCAAGGTCAGGAGGAACGCAGACATGAAGATTAGGCATATGTGGAGGGAGAAGGATGAGGTACAGGAGGAGAAGAACAAGAATATTTCCTGAAACCTAAAAACTGAGTTACAGAGGGGAATATTTTGAACTGGAAAACACAAGGCAGCTTGGAATTTGGGCATTAAAGAAATGTCAAAGTATTGAGGTTTATTAAAGAATTTTCTCTTTCCAATAATGGTGAGGATGATGAGGACAAGGGGAATGAGGATGATGATGATAATGACAATTAACATGTATTGAGTGGTTACTATATAGAAGGCAAGTTTTACATGGCTTTGCACATGTTTTTTAATTTGGTCCTCATACATGCCGGGACAAGAGTGACTATCATATTCATTCTACCTAGGGGAAAACCAAGGGTCAGGAGGCTGTGTTAATGTTGCTAATGTGACACAGATGTAAGTGCTCAGGTGAGCCTTAAGCTCAGTTCTGTTTGGTGATACAGTAGGTGCTTTCAGTTTTCCCCAATGGTTTTAAATATTGTAGCAAATGCTGTTCATGTCCCCCAGGTCTCCTTTACCGATTTTGTGAGTAAAGTCTTCACATCTGTTGAGCTTTTCCTAAGCGCTTACACCTGCAACCTGTTTACAGTCCCACTCTTGGGCCTCTGGAACTACTTTGCTCAGACACTAGGAACCAGAAATGCCTGGGAGTTTAATTCCATTTGGAGAGTTGCCAGAAACTACAAGGTATGTGAAAGCCCAGCCCCCTTGCCCTGAGATGGGACAAACTCTGCAATGTGAGTGTGCTCCACAGCCCCCCAGCCTCAGGCTGGAGGCTAGTATGGTGCCTGAAACTGCACCCTGCTTGGCTTCTTCCCCTTATCTTTCCTGCTTCTTTTGTCCCCTTCCTGGTTTCATTTGGGAGCACCCCCTTAATAAATCCCACACCAATCCTGTCTTTGTGCTTGCTTCCTGGGGAATCTGAACTAAGATAAACATGCTTTCATCTCATTCTAAACTTGACCATAAATGAGCCAATTTTAATGAAAGGCATTGTGAATTGATAATTTAACACAGCTGATAAAGAAGCAGTAGCGATTGTCTCTGCATGTTGATTTTGCTTCCTGGTTACTCTCATTTCATTCATGCAATCATTCGCTCAATAAAAATTTACTTTTCTGCTAAGTGCCTGGGACCTACACTGTGTAAACACCCCTTCATATAGATGGGAAAACAACAAACCTTTCAGCACATACTATCAGGGTACCCAGAGGGATAGAAGTCTCAATAAAATTCAATCCTTTATAATTGTGTGTATCATTTCAATTTCTATAACGTAAGTTTTTCTAGATCTGAATTTATGTTTGGCAATAGTTTTTATGACTGAGTGGTGTATGGGGCAGAGAAACCTGAGGCAGGGTTGGCTTCAAACTAGAAACCTGCATTCACAGTAGGTTTAGTCAATCTTCCATGCAGTACTGATAAAAGCACCCAGTGGCTCTTGCAATTTTGGGAGGTTGATCTCAGAGAAAAAGAGGAGAGTCACGGAATCAAAATGATTCATCAATGAAAATGCAGTTATTTATTAATATGATTATTAAAGGAAAATATTACCCAGGCTGCAAATTAGTCCCCTGCTCCAAATTTATTTTGTGATTTGGCGTGAGAGATGGAAGTTAGAATAAACTTCTGAGAGGGAAGTGGATACGCTCAGAACTTTGAACCTGTGCTCCTTTATGTTTAAAGTACATCTCGTGGGCTAAGTTATTGCTCCCAAGTAGCTCTGCCTCTCACTCACTCTCTTTCTCCTACTTCCCATTTTCTCCATGTCTGAGAACTCATTAGGTTCAGAGAATCTCCCATCTGTATCTTTTTCCTGTCTGCTTTCAAAGCTCAGTACTCTACCTGCTACTCTCTCACGTCTTTTAGCTTTCTCTTTATTTATTTACCCTTTTTCTCTTAGTGACATATTACTCTTTACTCATTTTTTTTTGAAATTAACACTGCCATGTTGTGTTACCTGTGGCCAGAGGCTATTACAAAATATACAAGGCAAAAAACATAAATACATGGTGATCTGCACCCTGAGACTCAAAGAGAGCATTTTTGAGTATGCAAATACACTTTGCTGCCAGAAACATCAAGGAAAAAAAAACCCCAAATAGGTATTAACTTAATTTAAATGTAGTGTCAAAATGGATCCAGCATTTTAAAAAAGAAATATTGGCTCAAATTTGTATGCGTATCTGTGTAAGTTAATGAATGGCTCATCTTTTTTAGAACTCATCTTGCATGGATACATTTAGAAATAATACAGAAACTATCTAGCATGAGTCAGGAACACAAGGCAGGACACAAGTTGGTGTGGGAGAATCTCCACCTTAAAAGGCCCCACACCCAGATTCACTGGGTTAGAGGAACCAAATGGGGCTGTTCAGCCTTTAGTTGGCAGAAGAGCCGGGTTAGTAGAGAACTTGAGCACACAGTAAAGTCAAAGGAACAAGTCATGATATTTCAAAGTGTACTCTGTATAACAACTTCACAGCATTTGAGTGTTTTTTAAAACTTAACTTACAGGGTTTATCTCCAAATCTACTGAATCACACTCTTTGGCAGCAGGCTCAAGCATAGCTGGTTATGAGGACTTAAAAGATGTTTTCTTTCTCACTCTGTTGCTCAGTGTTAACAATATTAACATCATTTTTGTGTTAACTCCATTACAAGTCAGGCTTTTCCTCTTGGTTACAGTTTGGCTGCCAGCCATTCCAGGGCTACATTTTCCCTGGTCTCTTTCCAGCCTGACACGTGCACCTACTCAGTGTGTGTGTGTGTGTGTGTGTGTGTGTGTGTGTGTGTGTGTGTGTGTGTGTGTGAGTACAGAATGGTGGAGGCTTGGCAAGTACAACGTCAGATGCAGGAAGTTCACAGGCCGGAGACCCAGAAAAGAGTTACAGTTCAAGTTCAAAGGCAGACTGAAGGTGAAGAGACAATGTTGCAGACGAAGTTTGAAGGAGGTCTGGTGGCAGAATTCCCTCTTGCTTGGAGGAGATCAGCTTTTTGTTAGATTTAGGCTTTCAATGGATTGAATGAGGCCCATCCACATCACGGAGGGCAATCTTCTTTGCTCAAAATCCATTGATTTAAATGTAAATCTCACTCAAAATCACCCTCACAGAAATGTTCAGGATAACATTTAACCAAATATCTGGGATCTATTGGCCCAGCCAAGTTGACACATAAATTTAACCATCACAGGGCTCTAATCCAATCTGGTATCCTTATAAGAAGAAGAGACTTGGACACACAGAGACATGTGGGATATGTGTGCGCAGAGGAAAACCATGAGAGGACACAGTGAGAAAATAGCTATCTGCAAGCCAAGGAGAGAGCCTTAGGAGAAACCAAACCTGCCAACACCTGGATATTGGACTTATAGTGTCCAGAACTGTGAGAAGATAAATTTCTATTACTTAAGCCACCAGTCTGTGGTATTTTGCTATGGAAGCCCCAGAAAACTAATACAGTGCCCAGCCACAGACCAATCACTGTGTAAGAGGGTTGGGGCACTCTTACTGGCTGGGCTGAGTCAGGTGTTCACCCCTGAAGCTGGAAAAGTAGGGGCAGTCCCAAAAGAATCATAAAAATTAGAAGAGGTAAAGTCTCTAGGCTACCAAAAGCAGTTATTTCTGAGCCAATGCCTCTCATTGTAGTAATATTCTCCACTGGGATTGAGCATAGAGAGCTGCAGTAGTGGAGAGTAGAGCAGCGTGCCAGGTACATGGAGACCCCAAAACCAAGGCCACTCATTGAAATACACATGCCAGGAAATGCCAAAGTTGCATGTCTAGACTGGAAATAAGATATGCACATAGATGAGTGATACATACCACTCGGGCTTTTTATAGAAGGGACATATATAGAGTCCCTAACTTATGGGGGTTATTTCAAATATATATAAATAAAATCTTGGTGCTGATAGCTAATGTTCTTGAAGAAATGACATCACTTGCTGCCCTGTATTATATCTGTGTGTGTGTGTGCCCTATAGTATATGTCTACACACGCACACACACACACTATAGGACAGCAAGGGATGTCATTTCTTCAAGAACATTGGCTATTAGCACCAAGACTGAGATTTCCAGGTCCCCAAGTAGAACCATAAAATTTGCATAGGTTCTTTTGGGTTATATTCAAGCTTAGTGAATACTATTATTTGTGTTGTCAAAGTAGTACAGTTTTCTTTACTCAGATCATGAAGCATACACCATAGTTAAATATCCACTAGACAGAGTTGGTGCTACTTTCTTGAGGCATCAAGAATTCCTCTACCATGAAGTCAGCCATAAGTAGCTCAGAATCCATGGTTGATGATAAACGATTATTGCAATGATAATGATGGTGTCAATGCAATAGCTATCAGTAAAATTTCTCTTTCAACTAGGCTCTGAGTGTTTTATTAACTAATTTAATCTTCAAAATTATTCTATACAGAAGATAGTAACTAATTTGATAGACGTGTAAAATGAACAGGGAGGTTAAATAGGTAGCCCAAATTTTCAAACTTAGTAAGTACCAAGGAAGGCAAAATAGTACTTCAGTCAAAAGCCTAGTTCTAAAAGTGGTCAAGCTGTGGTAAGTAGGATCAATGGATAATTTCTTTGGTGTATTCTCCTTAAGTACTTCAGAACCTCCCCAGAAATACTTTTGAGAAGACATAGCATTCTGAATTCAAGAAAGGGTTACAGCCTGCAGACAAAGGGACTTGTCATAAATCTCATCCCTGAAGGCTCTTATTCTAAAGCTCTTCTGCTTCTGAGATTTTGCGGAGCGACTTTCACTGTTCCCTCAAATGAAACATCTCAAAGACAGACAACAGTAGCCACGAGCTTAACCATGACGGTGATGAGTTTGGGATTTTTTTCTTTAATGAAGGTGCCATCTACTTCTCATTTTTGCTAGAAAAGTATATAAGAACTTCTTCTCACCTTCCTTGTTCATTTGATAACGCTGCTTTTATATCTCTGGGAAGATATTTTTGAAAATAACTTTTAAGTCTTTATTTTTCTGAAGCCACATAAGACAGACATTTGAGAAGGAGCTTCCCTCAGATGACAGGTTCCTCCAACATGTTTCCGAAACTATTGAAGTCACTATCTCTGTCACTTCTTATTCCATAGGTATGCTTAATCACCCAACTATAAATTTAATACCTTCACATTATTATAGATTGCATGTCAGTATGAGATCTGGCAATGATGGTGCCGTCCAATAAATCTAATGAAAATGGTTGGCTTTCTCTTACTATGCCAGCATTGAAAACTTTAGTTGATTGATAAATAGCCTATTCTCACAGGCATCAAAAGGAGAGAATTTCAAGTTCTCATATATTAATTAATAACCAATGAGAGGGATTATGTATCATTAAATAATCATAAACATTTCTATACAGCACAGCTAGAGCACCTTGTGTACTGTAGCTGAATAAAACACTAAACTTGACCATATGGTTGAATATTTATTGAGTAAATAAATGAGGAAGGAAAAAGTCTTCTGTAGGGGTCTGGGAAGCCCTAAGAGATCAATGTGTTTGGTCTTTGGGCTTCATCTTTGCTGATTCTCTTTCCCTTTTTGGGCAGATTCTGAATAGCATCTGCACCTGTCCTAGTTTCATTGTCACTGTTTTCTGTTTTTGAGCAGGATCTTCTCTTTCCTGAGCCTCCCATGACTCAAGAGGTTATTATAGATTCTTTTAGCTCCCTGTTCCTGATATAAGCACAATAACTATGGAGGTTTTCTAAGATTTTTGCTCTGTTTGTTACCACAAGAATTAGATGGGGAGTAAAATGGTAGCCAATCTCACCTATGCAACACACACACTGAAGCATGTTGAAGCCTCAGCAGTGGAAACAGATGCTTAGAAATAAAGAAGACTAAAGAGCAACTGAGCTCATGGAATTGACAAACAAGCAGTTCCCTCCACACCAAGTTCATTACTTAGGCAAAGAAACATCTTAGAAGAGCTTTTTTCCTCTAATGTGGTAGACCGGTTTAGAATGTTGGCTTGAGGTCAATTATTTATGCTAAATTAAAAGCTACAAAAGTATCAGATGCAAGGATCATCAGAGTAAACATTATACTTTTCCCAAAAGTCTCAGATCTAAGCTCCAGTTCAGCTCCATAGTCTTTGTACCTAGTCCAGTGCTAAAGAAAAGTTTAAGGAAAAAAAAAAAGGAAACAGAGAAACAAACAGTGGGCTGATTTAAGGTACGGGGCTGGAGCATATGGGCACACAGCCGAGTGGTTCATGGGACATGAGAAAGGTGGTGCTTAGAGCTCTGAGGGCCACTTTCCAGGGCAAGTGTCTTAGACCCTGACCATGTAGACCAATACCAACTTCCCTCGCCTTCAAGTATTTGCTCTTAAAAGTTTGATAAATTTATCCTTTTCAAAGCGTTGGAGCCAGATCTTAAGTATCACCGAAGACATGGAACAAGCTTTTATTTTTATTTGAGGAGTCAGGGAAGCCATTGAAGCAGTTCAGGCAGAAGAGGCGTAAGATCTGATTAGGCTTCATGACCTCATTCTGGTTGTTGTACAGAGACTGGTTTAAGGAGGACCAAGAGAGGAAGCAGGAAGACAAGTCGGGAACTGTGGCAGCGGTCTTGGTGAGAGCTGCCAGCCAGCACAGTGGAAGGTGATTTAGAACTTGGGCATCTGTGTGACTCTTTCCCCCTATTCTCCCCCCAGTCATGGAGCCAGGCTCTGTCAGATTTGAGAACACTCCCCAGGCTGCAATAGTAGAACGCTCCTTCTCCTAATTAGATTTTGGACAATCATTTGCCTTTGAAAAGAATCTTTAAAGAAATTTCTATTTCCATCTTTTAAACCGAGAGAGGATGGGAAAAAATAACTTGATATGCTTATGGGCAAAAGTAATAGAAAGACAGTAAAAATCTTTCAGCCTAAACATAATTACCCAAAATCAAAGACATGAAAGTCCTGCCTGGCTCTCAATATTTTGTGCAATGTAAATCATGTTAAAAGTTGAAATTCAGGAAATGATATTTCACAGAGAAGGCTACATGTAATTTTCAACCACATAAGTACGTTTTCTCTCAAGCTCTAGGCAGAAGTTGCCTCAACCTTTGGTCTAATGGGAGAAGCATTAGGCAGGTCAGTGTACCCGTGAAATGCATTGTTTGAAGAGCTGGCTTTTGTGCCTGGGACATGTCTTCTTAGTAATATTAGGCTGACGTTTTTAAATAGCAGATATTATGGAGCTAATTCTGCATCTCCTTTTTGATTGCTAGAAAATTAGTGGCTGCCATCCAGAGAAATGGATTTCTGACTTTTTTTCTTCAATCCTGCAGAGGTTTAAAGTCTATTGTAAAAAGCATTTTTGCTGGTACACTTATTATGGGATATAAAAAGACTAAGTTCCAGAATTACATTTTTCTCTGGGATTTTTCATCATTCTTTATCAAAAACCTTTTGACTTTTTTTAACTTGTGACAGAAACTCTGAATTAACTTGAGAGACTTCTCTTCTTTCATTCTATTATCCTATGAGATATGCAGCATTATTACCAATCTCATTTTACAAATCCGAAATTTAAGTCTCTGAGAGGCTACTTGTTCAGAGAATGACTTACCCCAAACCACTCAACCAGAGAGTAGCACAGCTAGCATTTAAACTCTGTGAATGCAAAGTGTATTTAAATACTTCTCTATGCTGAAAGGATGCATTGATAAACTGTGTTGTTGATTCAAGATTGCTACAGATTCTCTGAATTTCTCCCATTGAGAGGTTGGGTTTTATGTCTTCTTTCCTTGAATCTGGGTGGACTCTGTGAGTACTTTGCCTGATAGAATACAGTGAAGTAGACCCTATGCCAGTTTCTGGGCCGAAGTCTTAAGAAATTGGAACTTTCCTCTTCTTGTCTATTAAAACATTCTGTCTTGGAGCTCTGAGATACCATGTAAGAATTCTGATGCCCTGTTGGAGAGACTACCGGGAGAGGCCCAGAGATTATAGGGACAGGGAGAGTTTCCTACCTAAGCCCACCTTCCAAGGAACCAAGCACCAGGCATTTGAGTGAAACTATTTGGATCCAATGGACAAACCCAACAGCTTACAAAATACCACTAAATGAGCTCAGTCAGTACTGTGTAGAGCAAAAGAATCATCTAGCTGAATGCTTTCCAAATTTATGAGATCCTGTACAAGGTTGTGGCTTTAAGCCATTGCGTTTTGGGATGGATTCTATGTAGCAGCTGA
>RJWJ010038304.1:0-15057 GCA_004363605.1 Indri indri
TAATTTTCTTATTTTTTGTAGAAACAGGGCTTGCTATGTTGCCCAGGCTGGTCTTAAACTCCTGGCCTCAAGTGATCCTCCAGCCTAGGCTTCCCAAAGGTTTGGGATTACTGCTTAATTCCATTCTTAAAAGTTGTAGTAAAAAACTAATTCCTTGTGGGAAAACACAGAACTTTTTTTAGTTTAAGTTTCAATAAGAATTTGCTTTCCGGGCAATTTGTAGAAGTTGAAAGTGAGCATCAATATTGTTAAGAATTACAAATACTAGTCACTGTGTACAAATTATTTAAACAAACTCCTAATTGAGAGTTGACAGGGAGTGGGAGGATGTTTAGCACAAAAGTAAAGTGGAAAATTATCTTTTCATGACTGGAGAAACTTGAAAACTGCCTTTGACAAGTGGAAGGAGCAACAGAGGACAAAGACTTGGGTCGAAGACTGTGCCCTGTGTCAGAGGGCAGCCACGGGACTTACTCCCTAATGTGAAATACCCTCAAGTTGGCTGCTGAATTCCTGGTGCTATACGCTTCAGTACTGAAAAGGAGAATGTAATTTCAAGATAGGATTAAGAGTGGCTTTAAGACCAGGTAACACACATACGGCAGGGAGGAGAAAGAGAACCATCAAGGATGACTCCAAGGTTTGTGGCCCGAGGGCTGTCAGAATGGAGTTGTCATTAATTGAAAGGGAGAAGACTGGGAAAGGAACAGGTCATGCGGACTGGTATCTGGAGCTCAATTTTGGACATGCCAAGTTTAAGAGACCTGTTATTCATCCAATAAGAGATGGATGAGTGGAGTTGAGGAAAGAGGTCCAGGCTGGGAATCATTGCATGGAGTTGGCATTTAAAGCCACGAGGTGACATGTGGTCACCAAAGGAGGCAGGCTACACAGAAGAGAGACAAGCCCCTGGCACACCAACACTGAGAGGTCAGGAAGATGAGGAGGAACAAGCAAAGGTACCTGCGAGAAAAGCCAGAAAGAGAGGGAGAAACATAAAGCATTTCAACTAAGAAGAGAACAAAGTTTTTCAGGGAAGAGGGAGTTGTCAATTGCATTAGTTTTGGTAAAAGGAGGCCTAAGAGCTGACCACAGGACTTATCAGTGTTTCGTGCGTGTGTGTGTGTGTGTGTGTGTGTATTCGGGTGGGTTCAATGAAGAATGGGATGAGAGAAATCATAGCGAACAAGTGCATATAACTCTTTTCAAAGAGTTTTGCAGTAAAGAGACAGAATGAGGGAAGAAATGATAGGTCAAGTCTGAAGAAGAATCTGAATATTTTAGAACAAAAATAACTGAAGAAATAAATTTCCAGACGAAGCAGAAGGGATGAGACTGAAAACACAACTAGAATGGTAAGTTATCATTTGAAAGGATAAGTGAGGGCTGGGGAGAAAGACTACCTTCTTCTTTGCAACAGGAAGAGAGTCAAAAAGTAAGTACAGATAGGGGAGCTCATTTCAGATGGCTTTGATCTCTAAGTATTAATAAAATATTATTTCTGAAAATGATGAGGATGGGGAAATGTGCAAGAATTACAGTAGTTAATATAAACATGTTTATCTGACTTTTAATCTACTTCGATTTATACTTTTCAATCACACGATTAAAGTATCAAGCTGAGCTTGAACCATAGTAGGTATTCAATAAATACACAGTGGGTTTCTATTGGTGAAATTGTTTCATTGGTAGATGACTATAGCAATTGACAGGAGAAGTTGCCATTTTTATTTAACTTACCTATCTATGGCTGAATAATCTTGTTCTCTGCTCTTGTAGAGAAGCAGGGCCCTCATAACTAAGGCAATTGCTTTTGGTTTCTATGCTGGTTATTTGTTTTGTTTTTCTTATATTGATCTGAAATCCAGATCTGTGCTGGTTATTTACCTATTGTTTCTAAGCCCCACAATTGCCCTTTTATATTCTGCTCTGCTCAGATGGGGCTGGAGTCTGTAAACTACATTACCCAGGATCTCTCATCAGCAGCTTCCTGTAGAATATGCCACGTGGGTCACTGGAATATCTAGAATGGCTTCTGTTTTCAGGGTAGGACTCTTACTATACAATCTTGACAACAGAAAAGATCCTAGGAAATATAACCTCCAAAATAGGGCCAGGTACAGTGAGTGGCTCACACCTGTAATCCCAGCACTTTGGGAGGCCGAGGCGGGAGGATCTCTTGAGGCCAGGAGTTCAAGACCAGCCTGGCAAGATAGTAAGATCTCATTTCCACAAAAAAATAAAAAACTTAGCCAGGCATAGTGGGTACACCTATAGCCCCAGCTACTTGAGAGGCTGAGGTGGGAGGATTGCTTGAGCCTAGGAGTTTGAGGCTGCAGTGAGCTATGATCAGGCCACTTCAGCCTGGTGACAGAGCAAAACCCTGTCATGAAGAAGAAAGAAGGAAGAAAGAGGAGGAGAGAAGGAATGGAGGTTGGTTTGCTGACTGTTTCAGGTTGAACAGACTGATCACTGCCAAAGGAAAACAGAAATATTGGTAATCTACATCATGTAGCAGCATGAGGATTTCTCACATCATCGCCTGTTTTTGCTCAGGACGAAGTCCTACTGAAGGCAAGGCTTTGGGAGACCAAGTGGCTGCTACATTTGACCACTGCAATAGTGATGATGCCCCCAGGACTCTGGGGAGGCCAGCTACTTCTGACTGTACTGGATCACTTAAGTAAGGAAAGGACAACCATCTGAGAACCAGAGAATCTTGATAGTGGCCCTAAAGGAACCTCTTCATAAAACCATAGGGCAGATATAGGTAAAAATTAGACCCCAAATGTAATCGTAATATATTGAAGCAAAGAGATGAAAAGGTACGTCATGGAAGTGGCTGAAATCAGGGTCTGGATTCAAGGGAGTGGTTCACTCTCTAAGCACCTGCCTTGCCCACAGTGCTTTCTAAGAGCTTCTTAGGTCACCAAGTGACCCGACTGGCCTGCCACTAACTGGACGGGAGGTGGGCCTTACCCAGGGCCTGGCCCTCACCCAGCTGGCTGGTGGCCCATGAAGTGGTCTGGCTTGAACTGCCCTCCAGGAATCAGATTCACTGAACCAAGTGGATCCTCTCTCGGGGAGGAATGGAGTGATCCAGAGAAGGCTGAGGGCAGGATCAAAGGCAGCAGGAGTCAAGGGCAGCAAGGATGCTGGGCAGGCAGGACATACAGAAGCAAAACCCCAGCACGACAGAGTCTCTGTGACCACAAAGCCCCAGACTCGAGAGCACTGGGCACCTGCAGCCGAGGCAGTGACGAGACACCCAGGTCAGTGGAGCTGCTCTGCTTCACGACTGTCCACGAGGACTCCACAAGGCCTGGAGGTGAGGGCACTGTCCCTGTCTGCCTTACTTCCCATGTAGCCTCACGACAAGGCCCTGTCTCCTAAAGCACTGGGTGAGTGTTTCTCGGGTCCTTGTCACCCAAAATTATAATATAAGTTCATTTTACAACTTTACCAAGTTTCTTATGTGATGGGCATCGACTGCAAAGGGAGACTTGGAATGAGAACATTTGAATAGATCCAGACAACGATCTGAGATTCAGCCTCTCCTTCTCTTTCTTGAAGACTCTGTAACAATCCACCTGAGGCAATTACCTTGCAAGGCAACAGTGTATTCTCCTCCAAGACACCCCTTACCACCCCTCATTGCCACCAGACCATAACTAGAGTCAGATCCCAGCATTTCTGGGGGGATAGTTTGTTTTCTTTTGTTTTGTTTTTAAGGCTGGTCAAGTGAAGCAGTGGGAGTGGAGAAGGAACAAAGGAATCTGTAACTGGTTGTGATCAATTAGTTGTAAACACCACCGCACTCAGACCAACCAAGGGGGGAATAGTTCTGACCCAGGAGGAGATAATTTGTACATCAAAAATACTGCAAGATTTTTTTACCTTGGCACAAACCTGAGAATATGTTTGATAATGGATTCTAAGGAATACAATGTTACAACATGCTGAATTTATTGATACAGATGCGGTTATCAGAGAGTCTGGATTTAACATGCTAGCACAAGCACCTAAGAATAGCAATTAAAATTTGTTTCACTGGTTGACTGCAACTTGAACTCAAGAGTAAACCACGTTCAATAAGGTTGAGATCCCAGAATTTCTGGCATAATGTAGAGGAGGAAGAAACCCAAATGACATGACACAGTTGCCATTATGGCCCCATCCGAGAGATGATACTCTGAGAAATTGGGGTGCTGTACAATAGGATGTGGTATATGCATTCAAAGCACTGACCAATATGTGATGCTACTTTTTTCATAGCTAGAATACTCAGTTCTAGAATCAAGGGATGAAAGTGGTAGTATCCACTTTCACTTTTACATCTAATACCCCACTTACAGAATTTTTGCTTTCTGTCCCTGCAGAGATCTTAGCTCCCAAGGTAGAAATGTTTCTACCAGGGAAACATCGAATGGTTCCATGGAATTGGATTGCGACTGAGCAAAAAGAGGAATCACCCTTTTTGGGGATAGTTGCATACTGGAAGGCAGACTCATGAACTTGCTACTGTTTAGAATTTTAAATAGGGGAAGAGTATGGATGCCAAGTATCCAAAAGGGTAGACGATGCTGTTCGTTTACCTGTTGTCTCTCAGCTCCACATACCTGCCATGCTGTTCTCTACTGGAGGAACTGGAATTCTGCAAATGACATTTCCCAGGCTCCCTTCCTTGCCAGCTGGCTTCCCGTTAGGTTCTCTCAATAGGAGGCACCGACAGGTCATCAGGAAAAGGAAAAGAAGTTTCCTGCTCTGGGCGGTGGAAATGCAGCCATTGCTGGCAGCTGCCGGCATTGCTGCAGTGGCAGCCAGGGTAGGGTTATTCTGGACTTCGGTAGCCTTTCCACCTCTGATACAAGTGGCACCTCCTTGGCAGATCCATAACTGACTGTGACAGCAACTCCAAATGCACAGCAGCTGATACACACTTGTGGGCTCCAGCTTAGGGGCACAGCAGCTTCTGGTCTATGATTAGAATCCTTCTCCTTGCACCCCTCCTTGCTCCCCCGGCACCCCTCTTTTCCCTATTGCTGTTCTGGCCCTTCTTAGACTTCTGGAACAAATTTCATATATTAAATTCCCTCTGTGAAATATCAGAGTGTTTTCTTGCATAGACCCTGACTGATAATGTTTCTAGCACCAAATATAGATAAATCAGCTGTCAAAGAAAATCTATCCTGAGACTAGCCCTTCTGGAAAATGACATATAATCTTCCCTCTAGGCATCCCTCTTACCTTTTACTTTTTGTAAACAGTCACAGTCAATTAAAAACTCCACTTATTTTGTTGCTGTTATTGTTGTTGTTTTGCTTTTGTCACTAACTTCTTTAAGCAAACGTTTAAGATTCCTTAGATTACATAAGGAATGCTCCTGTGCTTTTGACTCAGCTTTAACATTGATCAACATTGTTAATTTTGTGTCTTCTATCTGCTTCCACTTTCCCCCCTAGAATATTTAAAAATAAAATCACAGGCATGATGTCATTTTACCCGTGATATCTCAGGGGTCCTTTTCACATGAGCTTCCTCCATTCCTGTCATTGAAGGGGACCTCTGTTGCCTTTCGCCTGCCCCGCACCCCGTTCCCTTCCACAGCATGGGATCCCTCTCTTTCTTTTGGGAACTGCCTCCCACAATTTGGTCAGACTGTTGGTCCCTTGGCCTCCCCTACCCGACGACAGGGATGGGCACGTGACCCAGACTGGTCCATCTGGGCCCTTTCTCGGGAGTTTGTCATGGAAGCAAGAGAATGAGGGTCTCACTAAATGAGAGCACAGGCCTTAAGAATCACAAAGCCTGGAGCTGCAAAAGGTAATCTTCGACAGGTGAAAAAGCCGACCTAGGAAGGATGCTCCATTAAGAATTGAACTAATAAACAAAAATAGCTAGCAAGCAGATACAATGGAAGATCCCTTTCACAAAAATAACCGAAGTTAAATACTTTAACCTCCAATTGCTCCCATCTCATTTAGAAAGAAATCCAAAGTCTTTACCCTGGTCTAAAAGGGCCGCCAGGTCTCCAAAAGATCTACCCCCACTCACCACTAATCTCGCTGGTTTTGATGCTTCCCAACTACCAAATTCATTCCCACTGTCCCCTGCGTCTGGAACACTCCTCGACCAAGAGTGAAGGATCTGCACATAACTTGCTCCCCAACCTTACACAAGTCTTTGCTTAAATGTCACTTCCTCAGGGGTGACAACCCCATCTTTAGCATGGGAAGTTTTAGCTGATCACTCTAGCTCAATAGCTGTTGTCATAGAAACCACATCAAATGAGGCATAGTTTAGGAAACAGGAAAGCACTGAAGGGAAATGGGATGGTTGTCTTCCAACACTGACGATGCAGAAGAACTAGAATTATTCTCTTAGTAGTTCTAGTAGACTAATCCTCGAGACTATCACTAGAATCTAAACTCCAAAAGGGCTGAGTGTCTGTTTTGTTCACTTCAGCATCCCTAGGACAAGGCACAATGTCTGATACACAGGTGCTCAATCAGTGTTTGCTGAATGAATAAATGTTCACCATGGTTCTGAAAAGCAAAATGGACCAAACAGATAGGACTAAAGGGAGATAGATTTGAGCTCATAAAGAACAGCTTTTTAAAAATAAGAACTTAATAGGAACATTTTAAGCTCGGGTATCCTATTCTAGTACCTTTATATCTGTATGCAAGCAAACTAAGGTTTGGAAAGTTTAAGTCAATAGTTATCATCCTGCTTGTCTCAATCCATTAGTGGGTTCTGAAATCAATGTATTGGGTCACAGCCAGGATTTTAAAGACAAAAAAAATAAAATAAAAATATTTGAGTTTATTGCAAATAGTAAGAATTCTTATATAAATCTTTTGTTTCAGATAAATAGAGAAGTTAACACAGAGAATCGCAAGTACCTGTGTATCAGGCTATGATGCATGATGTATTTCTTACTGTGAGTTTTGGTAAAAAAAAAAAATTAAGAAACACTGGATTAGGCTGTTCAGCAGCAGAATTAGCACCCATGCAAAGCAGCAAGTTCTATGTTGCTGCTGTAGCGGAGGCAGAATGTCATTGATTCAGGGTGACTGCATGTGGTGGGAGGTCAGACTGCATGATCTCTGAGGATCATTCCAACTTCAACACTTTCAAACTATTCTGTTGTAGTCAAATGATATACTACATATGTTCATATTTCTTATAATGATATCCTGAAATAAATTAAGTTATATTATAAGATGCCAGCATATGTTGTTGGATTTTTTTAAGACACTCTCAAAATGACAGAAACTATTGATTCCACTGTGTGTATTAATTGTTTTAGGTGTACTTTGCTATTGAACATGTGTACTTATAATATTTAATATTTTCTGGATGTGGAGATATTAGAGACAGAGAAATGAATCCTTTTTTCTAAGGAGGAATAGGTCAAAGGCTAGTTAGGGGTAGAGAATTTGTCAGATATATCTGGAAAAGAGCAGATAGAAAGGAAATTTCATTCTGCTTCTGAGTAATTCTGTCAAAAACAGGCAATTTGCCTCAATTACCCAGACATCTGTGTTACATCTCCACTTAGCTAATAGAGTCCCAGACGAAAAGTGGCCAAGAGAATAATGGTTGCCTCACAGCTTATAAAATTAAAATTCTAACATATCCATCATACTAGAAAACAGTGAAGAGCTTGGCACTGGGATGGAGTAAAAACAGTAAAATACCATTTATCTAGAATTCTTAGCAATGAATTATTACGGTGGCATTATTTTCTAGAGAATAGGAACTACTCAACGCAGTAAAGTCATCCGTGACCCTAGGGTAAAGAAGTCATAGAAATCTGGTGTGTCCTTTTCCGAGTGCTGTCACTCCTCGCCATTCAAATACTGCAATGTCCTCAGGACCAGCGAGAGTGTGCAGTTTGCTCACTGTGCCCATGGTTTCAAATTAGCAATTGCAAAACAAATAAAATGACCTTGCTGGCGTGTCAGCATCGATTCTGCATAAAGTGAAAATATGGCATTGGTATTAATAACACTACTTTAATAAGAAGTGAGATGTGGTCACCATCTTCTTTTATGCCTTGTCTCGGAGGTCATTCCACCTGAGAGCGCGCCAGGTTCCATGACTGGGCTTCCTCAGCCCTTCTGGCTCAAGTCTCTCCAAGTAAGATGATTAGGGAAGAAGGCCCTGTCTAAAGTAAATTCTCCTTAGGTAAAAAGGGTCAGCCCTAGGAAAATGGATCTGGAGGGCAAAAAAAGGAAAGCAGAGGGTTTGCAATTCTGGTAGGACGGAGGTGCTCAGGCTGCAAGGCAAAGGCTGGGAGCCAGGTCTTAGAACTTTTCCTCATTGACCCCTTTCTTCTCTTAACCCTGCCCTCTTCTTGTTTTTCTTCACATCTCCCCACCCCCAACCTCATTTTAAAATGATTCCATCAGGGGCCTCTGGCAATAGATGATCTGGCTCTAGGGGAAATGCAAACAACTAATAATCCCAAAAAAAAGAGATCGCAGTCAGTATACCTGCTTTAAAAGTGTACCCTTATTTGATATGAAACCTAGGTGCAATACATAACTCTCTGGACATGTCTCAAAACATAAATGATTTACATTTTAGAATACCAAAATAACAGTTCGTATTGAAAAATACTTCACTACTTAAAAATAGATCAGGATTCTAGGATATTGGAATACTAGAATATCATAACCAGTATTGCAATTACTATTCCAAACACTATATACTAAAAACTCCATATTATTTGTGTCCAACATAGCCATTAGCACATACCCAATTGCCTACTAGACAGCTCCACTTGGATTCATTCATTTAATTAATATTAGCACGTATGTGACATAGGAGGCTCTGGGAATACTGACATGATCTCAGTCTAATAAGGGAAGATATAAAAGGTTAAACAAGTTGGCACAACATTCTGGATGCTATGGCAGAAGTATTTATGGGACACAAAGAAGGGAAGGGGTAGGGGAAGGTGTGCGTTGATGTTCCCCACAAAAAGATATGCTGAAGTCCTAAACCCCGGTACCTATAAATGTGACCTTATTTGGAAATAGGGCCTTTGTAGATGTAGTCAAGTTAAGATGAGGTCATACTGGATTAGAGTGGGCCCTACATCCACTGACTGGTGTTGTTATAAGGAGATAGAGATTTGGAGGTGTGAGGACACAGAGAAGACACACACGGAAGGAAGAGTGCCATGTGAAGACAGAACCAGAGGTTGGAGTGATGAAGCTGCAATGGAAGGAAAGCCAAGGACTGCTGGCACCCACCAGAAGCTAGGAAGAGGCAAGGACGGAGCCTTCCGAAGGAGAAGGGCCCTGTCGACACCTTGATTTCAGACTTGTAGCCTCTAGAACTGCGAGAGAGTAAACTTAACAGTCTTTCACAGGTGAGGTGATGCTAGAGTAGAAGCTTGAAAGGTGAGTAGGTTTTCACTGGGAGAAAAAGAGGGAAAGCATTCTAAGCAGGGAAATAGTTTGAGCCAAGGCACAGACTATGTTCACAAAATAGGAAGGGCGTTGTTCAATACGGCTAGAACACAGGGTACAAGAGGGACGGTGGGAGATGAAGCGGGGCTCCTTATTTGCGCTGTTGAAGAGTTTGGACTTGACCCCATAAGCATCGAGGGGGCCATTAAAGGGTTTTATGCAGAGGAGAGAGGTGGTTTGGTATTTGATCAGCCCAGAGGGGAGTACGAATATCAGCAGGAGTCAGTAGTAATCTAGACAAAAACGGTGGAGGTAAGAACCGAGGTAGTTGTAGGTGGTTGTAGCAGTACATTTTCTGTTGCTTGTAACGGAATACCTGAAACTGGGTAATTTACAAAGAAAAGAAATTTATGTCTTACAGTTAAGGAGCCTGAGAGGTCCCAGGTTAAGGAGCCACATCTGGGGAGGGCCTTCTCGCTGTGGAGACTGTCTGCAGGGTCCCAAGGTGGTGCAGGGCATCACATGCGGGGGGAGGGGCTGACATGCTAGCTCACATTTCTCTTCCTCTTCCATTAAGCCACCAGTTCCCCTCCCATGATCACCCATTAATCCATTAATGGATTAATCCACTCATGAGGACAGAGCCCTCATGACTCAATCACTTCTTAATGGCCTCACCTCTCAATACTGCCACACTGGGGATTCAGTTTCAATATGAGTTTTGGGGGGGGCATTCAAACCATAGCAGTGGTGATGGAAAGTAGACAGGATGAGGCAAGGGAGCAGGATCAGCAGGACTTGGAAGCCGCATGAACAACAGTGGATGAGCACGCGGGCTATGCGATCAGGCAGAAGGATCTAAAGCCAGCTCCACTGTGGTTTACGCACCCATTTCCCCACCTGTAGTTGGTAAGAGTGGAGCACCCACTTCATGGAATTGTAAAGACTCAAAGAGACATTGCAAATGTCAAGAACTCGGCAAGTACCTGGCTCATCATAACTGCTCAATTATATATGAGCTGCAGTTATTATTATTGTCATCATCATTATCAATCACCAACTAGATGCAGAAGACAACCTCAAATTCAGTGTGTTCCAAAGTTATTACTGCTGCCTTTTCTTAATCCCTGAAGTTAACTCCTTCACCTTTATCTCCTTTCTTAGGGATAGTACCACATCCCCTCCAGTGCTTAATCTAGGAACCCGGAGCCACCCCGCCAAACCTCTCCCTTTTCAGCCTCCACACCTACAGCACGCAGACTTGGAAACTAACAACTGACTAAGTAAACGAATGGAACATGTTGACAGTTTCTTCATAATTTGTTTTCAATCTCTTCTACTCTCAGGATATTTTCCCACCTCCTGATGTTTGATGAATATTTACTTCTATTTTCATGTGTGTGTGTGTGTGTGTGTGTGTGTTTACCACTTACCTCTTCTAGAATTTATTTGGTATACTGTGCGATGGAAGGATCTAAATTTTTCCCTAAATAGCTAACTATTATAGAAAAGGAGGAGGGAGGGTGAGAACGAAAGAAAAAGGAGAAAATGGCCAGCTGGCTAGGTGCTAAGAGAAATAACGGGTAGCATTTATGAATACATTGGTCCTCATGGTTCAGGGTTTGACTCTCAGAAACTCAACAGAAACCTAACTTTGTTCTTCTACAGAGAGATGATCTGCTTCTTAGGGGCTAGTGCCTTCCTGCTCCTCTCCCTATTCTCTCATCCTCTGTCTTTAATCAAAGTCAAAGAGTTTGTTCACAGGTATAGATATATATCAGATATATGTGTTTGTGGTGTCTCAGATACACACACGGACCATATGTACATGAGAGACAGGATGCCATTTTATAAATTATGATGAAAAATATAAACATCAAAAAGACAGACTTTTTTCCTCACTGACCAGTATGTTCTCCTTTCTCTATGAGGAAGTGGTATGGAAAATAAAGTATCAAAATGTTTCTCAGCATGAAGTCAGTATAAAGATGACTGGATCTGTACCCAGGAAATCGAGGCTGGAGATAAAGATTTGGGAATCATCAAAGGAGGGTGGAATTTAAAAGATTTTTAAGGTCAGGGCCAATGGTTCATGTCTATTATCCTAGCACTCTGGGAGGCCAAGGCACGAGGATTGCTTGAGCTCAAGAGTTCAAGATCAGCCTGAGCAAGAGTAAGACCCCATCTCTACTAAAAAAATAGAAAGAAATTAGCTGGACAACTTAAAATATACAGAAAAAAATTGGCTGGGCATGGTGGCACATGCCTGTAGTCCCAGCTACTCGGCAGGCTGAGGCAGAAGGATTGCTCGAGCCCAGGAGTTTGAGGTTGCTGTGAGCTAGGCTGACACCACAGCGCTCTAGCTGGGGCAACAGAGTGAGACTCTGTCTCAAAAAAAAAAAAAAAAAAAAAAAAAAAAAAAAAAAAAAAAAAAAAAAAAAAAAAAAAAAAAAAAAAAAAAAACAAAAAACGAAAAAAAGAAAAAAAAAAGAGTTTGGTGAAATGGCATTATCATACATTGCTAGTAAGGGTGTAAGTTGGTATAAATCTAGAAATCATTTTGGTAGTCTCGTTAAAGAGCTATAAAAATATTTTTATCCTTGGCCTAATACTTCCAATTCTAGGAATCTATTTTAAGAAAGCCAGCAGTGTGGTCAGAGCATGTTCACTACAATGTAATTTATAATGTCAAAAGTTGGGGAAAATTTGAATATTTATTGAGCACATACTATGAGATCTTGGTCTAAGTACTTTAAGTAAGTCATTTAATTCTCACAAAGTACATAATAACAATATCCCCATAGAGATGAGATGGTTCTGTACATTTAAATTTAGCACTATTTGCCCTGGGAGTCAATGAAGAAGCAAAAGTTCAGAAAGTAAATTTACCTGCAGATACTCAAATAGCAGATGGTAAAGCCAAGATTTGAACCCAGGCAGTTTAACTCCAGAATCTGCACTCTTAACCACTCTAAAACAACTGAGATAGACAAAAAATGTTAAATAAATTATAATTCATTCAACAGAAAATTATTCAGCCTTTTAAAATCATGTCTTTGAATAATATTTAATAAGAAAAATACAATATAATATTTAGAAAGGAAAGGATACAAAAACGTTACTTACATTATCGGCCCTGTTTTGTTAAAGATACACACACACATACAAATTACTGGAAAGATGTACAATAAAATGTTAACAGTGATTACCTCTGCGTAGTGGGAATTTACATTTTTTCTTTATATTTTTCCATATTTTCCAAAATGATCATATGTCCTTTTTAAAAGGATTTAAAGTAGTTTTTTTTTTTTTGAGACAGAGTCTCACTCTGTTGCCCGGGCTGTTGCTTCGGCCTCCCAGAGTGCTAGGTTTATAGGCGTGAGCCACCATGCCTGGCCTAAAGTAGTTTTTTAAAAAATAAAACATGTACCTAACATGGTATTTAAAAATAGAAGTTACAAATTTTAAATGGTGATGAGACGGTTTTTGTTCATTTATATTTAGCACTATTTGTCCTGGAATCCAAGGCAAAACAAAAACCTCAGGGAAACACAAACAATGTATATAGTTTTCATATCATTTCTCCAAAAGAGATAAGCATTTTCTAGCACTAACTTCTAGGGGGAATTTGTCATGTCATTTCTGATAGGACATTAAATGTCATCACTGAGAATATTTGGACTAATATAACTTCCTAATTGGTTTCCCTGTATTTCATCTTTTTTAATTTATTTATTTTAATTAATTTATTTTTTTGAGACAGAGTCTCACTCTGTTGCCTGGGCTAAAGTGCCGTGGCGTCAGCCTAGCTCACAGCAACCTCAAACTGCTGGGCTCAAGCAGTCCTCCTGCCTCAGCCTCCCCGAGTAGCTGGGACTACAGGCATGAGCCGCCATGCCCGGCTAAATTTTTCTATATATTTTTAGTTGTCCAGCTAATTTCTTTCTATTTTTAGTAGAGACAGGGTCTCGCTCTTGCTCAGGCTGGTCTTGAACTCCTGTGCTCAAACCATCTGCCTGCCTCGGCCTCCCAGAGTGCTAGGATTACAGGCGTGAGCCACTGTGCCCGGCCTTCTCTGTATTTCGTCTTTCTCCCTTCCCTTTCATCCTTGAATTTATAGGGTTCAAGGAAGACAAAACAATCTATCGATATGGAAAGACGGCTATGAAACATAATTAAGTTAAAAAAAAAAAAGCAAAGTGTAGAGCAATATATATAATACAAGGGAAAAAATAATCAGAAACTCCGGAAGAATTAATAAGAAACCTAGAACAGTGGTTGCCAATTGAGGGAGAAGTGGGATCTGGGAGACAGGAGACAAGGATGGGAGGTAGAATCCACGCTGCATACCTTTGAATATTTCTTAAGCTTTGAATCGTATAAATATATTCGGAAATATACTTTATCAAACAAGTGAGTGAAATATTAACTATCAGCCTCACATTTAGCCAGATCTAGGCTGCGAAACATTAAAATATCTTAGGAGCTCCCAGAGTGATCAAATTGTGTCTTTCCTTAAGATTCGTATGCTACAGGTGACAAGCTGACTTTCTATTATGAAAAGTGAAGAGGTTGTATATTTATCAGGAGAGCGAGAAAGAGAAGGAGACGGAGGGAGAGAACCAAGCTGCTTCCTGGTGAATCGCTCTTCTCTTGGAATTGTCAGTCTGGTTAATGGCTTGAACCCGTGATAATGGCAGGAACGGAAAGGAAGGAACAAATGCAAACGACTTGAATGGGAAATAAATCTGTGGGCTTTAATGGCTGTAGGCTGTGTAAGGCTAGAGAGATATAAAGAGACAACAGTGCTTTCTAAAGCCTAGGTGTTTAGGGGTATCGCCAGCAGAAACTGGGAAGTTCCGAGGAAGACCTGGTTTAGAGGAAAAGCAGCGACTTCAGTTTTAAGTACATCATGTTTTAGGTGAATGGGAAATCAGACAGAGATGACTAGAAGGCCGCTGGGAATGTTGATCTGAAGTTTAGATTTGAAGATAGAGGTGTAGGAAACATCTATCTGTAAATAGTGATCAGGCTGTCAGCAGGGACAAAGGAGCTCAGTGGAAACAGGGCTGACAAGAGAACCTAGAGGGCTGCCCCTGACTGTGGAGCAGGGTGGGGAAGAGAAGCCAGTGCTGCATACAGAGAATGACAAGGCATTAGGAGAGCCTTGTGACATCTTAGCCAAGGGCAGAGTTTCAAAAAGATGCAGTGAAGGGGTTAAAGGGCCAAGAGGCAATAATAATAGCAATATGCAATGTCTCATTTAATCCTCACACACAACAACCTACCAGGTAGGTAGTATTATTATCCCCATTTTACAGAAGGGCACTAACCCAGACAGTGACTCCAAAGCTGCACGATGCAACGTTGGGAGATCAGAATTCCGATGCCAGTTCTATCACTAAATTAGCTATATGTCCATACACAAGTAACTTTACCTTTCCAGGCTTAATTTCCGTCTCAGCAAATTGAAAGTATTTGTCTAGATAATCTCCAGTTCTTAGTAATATGAGTTTTTGATTAAGGTAGAATGGGAGAAATACAAGTAAAAGAGGCAATGAATTAAAAATTTTGCTCATTGGCTGGGCATGGTGGCTCACGCCTTGTAATCCTAGCACTTCGGGAGGCCAAG
>RJWJ010038305.1:0-15046 GCA_004363605.1 Indri indri
AACTGAATCATGATTCCGGAGCACAGGGTAAGCAGGTATGCACACCCTCTTTTAGAATTGTTTAAGTTTAAATGTATCACAGAAGTTCTAAGTATTTTTTAATCCTCCCTTTCATTAAGACTATGAAGCTAGTCAAATAGCATACCAAGCAATTTAGTTTTTAAATGGAGATGCGCTTATGAAGACACCTGCTACCACCACAATCACAAAGACCCATGTTAGCAGAAGCATCCAGTCAGAACACAAAATTGCATTATTAAGGTAAATTAAATATTATAAGAACATTATTTCAGTGAGATTCAAGTCTGCCATGTAAAGAGCTTCTCTGGTAAGACTATTTAAATATCTGGAGAGAAAATATTTCCACAAGTATAACACAAGGAAAAGGGAAGTTGGTGTTAATTAAAGCTAGAAAAGATACCATAAAAAAGTTTAAAAGTACAAGAAATCTGAAGCTGGGGTCGAATATAAAATCCTTGCTGACGTTTAGACGGTCTTTACAAATGAGCTAACAATTGTCAAAAGTTTAGCCGGACCTTTCCGGCATGTGCCAGGATTAAAAATGGCTTTATCCAGTGGACAGAGGCTTGAAAAAAATGTTTACATGAATTTGAAACTACGTTATCACTTTGTGAACTAAGGAAGATTAAATATCTAGGCAACCTTCCAAAAGAAAAACAAAAACGTTACCTAGAATTCATAGGTAAATGTAGCTTCCAAATGCCAGTATGCATTTGCTTAGCACATGTGTCAAATGCAAATAGAGGCAATACTGATAATCCTTTCTCATTCTATAACCTTTGGGGAAAACAACATTCTTTAGGAATTAAGGAGATCTCTCTTTCCTTTTTGCTTAATTTTGATTCTCTGGTTTCTAAATGTGAGTGCCGCTCCTATGCAGGACATAATTCTCACTGGGGTGAACACTTCAAGAAGTGGCGTAAATTTCACTCCTCAACTTTCTGGTGAATTCCTATTTCAATTCTATTCCCAAAGTAGAGTTTTCATATTTTACCTGAGATTAGATCTCTCTAGAGGGTAAGCAGCTCCATGTATGTCAGAAACTTCCTGTCTCTCCCAACCTACCTAAGAAATTTTAAATGTATTTTCCAAAGATTTGGGGGGTATTTTCATACCTGAAACTTGATGCTTCTTTCACACATGCTGTAGCTACCCTACCTATCATTTTTACTGCCGTTTGTTGGTCTTTGTTTTGTCATTTATCCTAAAATTCGGATTCTTAGGAATCAGTGTAAATTTGCCTCTTGTTTTCATAAACATTGAATTATGTTCTTTTCAGAGCTACCTGTGGTCTTTGTTAATCAGCATATTACTTACTTCAGGCATCCTGTTATCTACTCTCTGATGATTTTAAAGTAAAACATAATGCAGTTAGAGATTTTTAAAGATAACAGCATGGGATTAGATATTCTTCGAACATTGGTTAATTTAGTAATAATGATGTTAACAATAATAATATCTAAAGCAAACTAATTTTATTAGTGTTCCAGGCACTCTTTTAAGCATTTTAACTCAATATTCCTCAAAACAAATATCTGTAATAGGTCCTTTCATTATCCCATTTTGAAGAGGTGGAAACTGAAGGAAAGTGGTCAGCTCGTGTAGTTAAGAAAATGTTGGGACTTGCATTCACACTCACACAATCGGGTTCCAATGTCTGCGCTCCTAAGCATTATGCTATATACTCTGTGAGTGGAGATCAGCCTTTGGGTGTCTTTTGCTTAAATATCAAATGGACATAAGATATTAGTGACTCAACTAAAACAAAATACTTTTCCAGATTTCTACTTTTGAAGCTTGAGTGTATGCAATTTGGCAATTTTAATTTGGCTTAGAAAAAAATTGTACATCTCCAACATTACTTCTCTCTCCTTTATTCACACACTGCAGGTCATATGGGCCTCCTTTAAGACAGAAGTTCAAATCTCCATTTCCTAGTAAGATAACAAGTGTATTTAAGTGTGACTATTGTTGTCCCCTTCAGAATGAATGGCCAAAGCACCAGACAGTGAATCTGCTCTTCTTCTGCTTCCAGGACTCCAGTGCTAGGATGCAGGTGCCCGGGCAGTTAGGGGATGGTCATAGCCCACCCTCATTCCTGGCTGACAGGCCTCTCTGCCAGCCTCTGGCCTCCCTCCCTCATGGCTACCCACTACACAGGGCAATGAACTTCACAGAAGCGGCAGCAGAGAGAAGGCTGGTCAAAGTCCAGGCACCAAAGGCAGTTCCTAAACAGCTGTAGGTCACAGCAAATATAACCCGCAGCCAAACAACCAGGGATCTGCATATGAATGTTCAGTCTTCCTGATCTGCTTCCAGAGGGTTAGTGGCTGTGAGCCTCCAGAAAACAAATGTGTTCTCTCCTCTGCCTGACTTTGTTTACACTTCAGATTACTCAACTTTTGGAAAATTCCACTTGGTGGAATTTTACTATCATTATGGCAACTTTTGCGTAATTCTTTTTCGGTAGCCTTTTATTTTTGTGTGTGCAGTATGAAAAATATGGAAAGACTGCTGATAGACTGGAATAATCCTAAGCAAGTTCTGAAATGCTCCAACAAATTGTGAGAAACAAACTGGGCTTTGAGACTTGCCGGATCACCAGGATAGGATCAATTACAAAATATAGGGTCAGTTACAAAATAGCCCCAGGCTTTAGCTGTGAATGAGTAAATGTGGAGCTATGCAAAGCTACCACTCCTCGAAAGTCATAAAAGTTGTATACGCTCTCCCAGCACAAGGACAAGGTCTGACTTACTTGCCAGGATAGCCAGGACCTGGCACAGCACTGACACACAGTGCTCAAAGATATGTAGAGTGAAAAGAATAAACGAAGGGATATAAACCTCATCAGAATCATGCTCTCAAAAACTAGGCAAACCAGCTCAGATGACAAGAGCATTATCTACCTCTTCATGAAAATATTCCAAAGGAATTAAGTATATATACAACTTGATATATATGACAGCAGTCCTTAAAATATTTGTTTAAACTTACTTAATAAAATTATCATCACGTAATCTTTATTGACATATATGGAAAAAATACAAACACAGTAGTCCCCCCTTATCCACCAGTTTAAATTTCTATGGTTTCAGTCACTCTCAATCTTGATCCAAAAATATTAAATGAAAAAATGTCAGAAATAAACAATTCATGAGGTTTAAACTGCATGCCATTCTGAGTAACAGGATGAACTCTCACTGTGTCCTGCTCTGTCCCTCCCAGGCCATGAATCACCCATCCCTTTGTCCAGCATGTCCACACCGTAGAGGCTACCCAGTTACGTTAGTTACTTCATAGCTGCCTCCATTATCAAATTGAAAAAACATCGTACAGTATATACACAGGGTATCTAAGGTTCCAGACATCCACTGGGCACCTTGGTATGTATCCCTCGTGGATAAGTGGGGACTACTGTACTAACTGGTAGCATTAAAGTATATGTGTGTGTATGTGTATATATAGGCAATACATATATGTGAAAATAAATTTGGAAGGCCTACGTAATTACTCATTGTCCATAAGAACCATACTAACTCTTCTTTATTATACCACTTTATCCAAATTTAAATAGGCAATGTGTAATTTAGATATGCAAATAGATAAAGCATCTATTATTCTCATTTCCATTCTTCAGCTTATATACTTTTTGTGCCTTCAACAATAATCTCTTCTTTCTTTTTTTTTTTTTTTTGTGGAGATGGGGGATCGCTCTTGCTCAGGCTGGTCTCAAACTCCTGGCCTCAAGCAATCCTCCTGCCTTGGCCTTCCAGAGTGCTAGGATTACAGGCATGAATCACTGCACCCAGTCAACAATAATCTCTTTATTGTCAGAGTTTATATTCCTACAAAAATAACATATGTTTATGGTAGTTAACAATTATAAAAGTATTTTCATAAATATTATACATTTTACTTTTAAAAGTGCCTGGTTCGGTAACTAGGTAAGACATTAAAATCATTCTACATTGTAATATTCCCATTTTGGTGATAAAGAAATGAAGGATCATGCAGAAAGGAAATGACCCCAAATCTCAGAAAGCAACAGAGAATAGAACACAGGTCCTTCTATGACAAGCCCAGTGCTCCGTGTATTAAAACATCCTCCTTCACAGATCTCCAAAGCCTTCTGCTCTCTGAAACAGGTCACTGCCAGCCCCTTCACCTCGCTTATTCCCTGAGTGTTTAAAGGTGAGTTTAGATAAAGGGGCAACAATAACTCAACACTAATAGCAATCTGCTCCAACCGGCCAGGTTGTTAGGGCAAATTATTACAAACTTCATCATTCAGGACTGACAGTTATCACAACTGATAAGGATATAAATAACAAAGGAAAAGAGTCATACAGAAAGCAGACAATACACAGGGAAGAAAATGACAATTTAATAAGTTCTTTAAGATAACAGACAAAGGTATACAAAAACAAGGCTTTACTGACAGAGGGAAGCATGATGAAGTAAATAAACCTTGAACAACGACTGTCTTCACTCCCATGGGCCAGGCCCGCTGTTCTGATCACAGAAGGGCCACCATGGACCAGAGATGTGCCTAGGGTCTATCCTCGGGCCTAAACTCGCACAGCCATGGTCCTCAGTCAAACCCGGCTTTACGCCACTAGCACAGACACGTGTCTAAGACGACCTGGGTAAATCTCTCATTATGAGGGGAGGTAACTAGGCAAACAGCTGCTACTTTTCTACATTTCATTCATTATTCAGTACCCCAAGATATTTCTTACAGCAACTCTTTCTAATAGCCTATGTTGCTCAGATATGCATTATAAAGTTAGGCAGCAGAGGTTAGAATATCAAAATTATAAACAAATTCACCTTTGCCACTTGTGTTTTTCAAAATTAGTTTCCAAAAAGTAGTTAGCTTTATTTCTCTGTGTCAGTTAGTATTATTTACCATAGCTTAGTCTATCCTTTGCTTTCTATTAAATAAATGCAAACATGCAAACAACCTATGCATACATATCTAAATAAATCCTGTCAAGATACCTGAAAATTAAGCAATTACCTAAGACGGTCTCTTTCATTCACACATAATTTTCGCCCTATATCTGAATTACTATTCTAATCAAAGCCAATCATTACATCAGGTCTGTATTCGACAACATTGTTTTAGAAATTCACAATACAAACCAAAATAATTAAAGACTCTTAAAATAATTTTAATAATTATCTATGTAAATTGCCATTAACCAAAATGATACATATGTAATAATAATGCTGACCTATACATTAAAATCTTGAATGTGAGCTAAAGTTCTTCCAAGTTGTACAACTTTGGGCAAATTTTGTCAAATGAAGGGGTCATTAATTTCTAAGGTCTTGTTTAGCACTTAAAGTTCTGCAAATTTTTAATGTTAGACTCATTCACTACTGAGGCAAAGAGAATAAAATAATGAAAATAGTAATATTCATGCTTTAAAGCAAGCAGGGCTTAAAGGGAAAACCAATGAATAAATACTCCCTAAAATTACAAACAGCTGATCTGTAATGCACACAAACCTGCCAGGCACAATTGCCTCTTTAATCTCCACTCTTTCCACCTTTGAGACCACCTAATGTTTCAGAATAGAGAACCACCACCTCCTTTTTCCCCCTCAGAAGAATCATAAGTACACACACAAGTGTTCGCCATTCTTTCTTTTATTATTCATGCCTTATTTAATTCCATCTCAAGCAACCACACTGTAGTTTTCTAGCCTTTCCAAAACCAATTCCCCTATCTCTTGACAATTGATGGTTTGAGGACCCACAGCTCCCCCATCAGCCCACATAAACTGGATGGGAATCTAGGGCTGAACCCAGAATCCTGGACAAAGCCGATCAACACGCTAACTTCCCCTCAGTCAGAGCCTTTGATTCAATGACTGGATACATGATCTACAGGATTCAATCACAGCAAACCTCAGAGCCCTTTCAGGTGCAACCAGGAAGTAAGTTCAAATTTCCCTAAGGGATTTGAACCTGGGATCTTGTTGGGTAGGAGCTGCCACCACCATCTTGCCTCTGGAGGAGGTTAGGAAGCTCCTGGAGTACCCCAGAACTCAGCTGACCAGACAGAGATCATGTCCCAGTGCAATTATATGACCTTCTAAATCAAGCTTCACCTGAATTGTAAGTTTGGAGAGACAATAAATTCTTTTGTTGCAACCAGCCTGGGTTGCATTTTCTACCCACATGCAACCAAAAAAATGTCTAATCACTACACATGTATACATTCAATAATGATTCTTGGCTCTACCAGTTCCTCACGCAGCCACTTGGGGCAAGTTATTACTAACCTCTCTAGGCCTCAGTTTGTGAAATGGAGATGATTCCAATCTTCATGGATTACTGTGAGGATTTAAAATTATGTAAAAGATTGATCATAGGGCCTGGCAGGTCACCGGCTCTCAGAAAATGGCAGCTCCTAACGTTGTTTTTGCAACTGCTTTCGGAAAACCTCTCTTTTTCAACATGTGAGAGAATAAATGAACCTAATTATTGCTCCTAAGAATAAAAGTAGATCTAGTAAAAAAGACAAGTTCTAGAATTCAGAGTAAAATTAGAAAAAGTAACGAGTCAAACCATTCAAACTCTAAAGCTATTAAAGATGTATGAAAGTTTCTTTGAGTTTCTTTCTCCAAGACTAGTTCTATAACAGTGATGAGTCTCCAGTTAAACCTCTTTCTTTAAATACCAGTGTCTAAATTAGATAAATATGGAAATCATACTGATTTGTAGTTTACTTATTAATCCAACACACTATATTTTTTATATTTCCGACAATACAAGTTAAGCAGACTTTAATTTAGAGTTTCAAAAATGCAGAGAATGTTGCCATTACCCCTGAACTCCAGCTTCTGATATCACAATACAACCAACTATTATGGGTTAACATTAATTTTTACTTCTTGTTTTTCATTAGTCTCTGCCATAACCATGTCATTATGCCAGTATTTTCTGAATCACTAGTGAATGGCAAAAACAAATACAGCAGTTGTGATCTAATCAGAGACAGCACTGTTGAAATAGCTAGCACAAGTAGACACATTTAGAATAGTAAATGGATAACAAAAAACACTTACAGGCTCATTAATAAGAAGGCAATTAGGTCTTCGGGGAAAATTCATTTTCTAAAAGAATGCTAAAGCAAGCTATAAAATGCAAGTAAAATTGTGTTTTGACATGAATAGTGTACACTGTCTATTACATCATAATTTTTCTCTTGAGAAAACTGACAAGAATCTCTGTTCTTAAATATGAGCACAAAAGATAATAAAAAGAACACCAGTTATATTTAATGCATTCTACCTACTAACTCTCATTCATTAAATTTGACTGTCCTATAAATGATCTCCTTATGCAAAGATCTTAAATTACACTTAGATGAAAAAGAGAATTATAAAGCAAGAGACTGTTACTAGTGATAACAGAGGGAATAATATTTCCTACACCAACATAACATTATGCTTAGTAGAAATGATTTGGATATGGCATGTTTGGTTCCTTAAATAGTATGTTTACCTTTAAATGTTCTTATATAAAACATTCATAACCAAAACTATTTAGCCTTTTTAATTCTCTTAAGAAAATTTTTATTTCAAAATTGTCCAAGCATTCTTTCAAAAAACATGTATGGTATTGTTTTGATGTGTCTGGGATGTTAAATTATAATCAAGTAAATATTGATCAGAAATATAAATCCAGGGAAATATGTTTCATACTATAATTAATCCTTTCACAATACTCTTACAATTCTACAGTAAAGTACATGCACGTGGCAATCTTTTTAAGCTGAGCTTTCTTTGTCCTCAAGCAGTGTTTCACAAAATTAAATGTACAAGCAAATCACTTGGGGATTTTATTAAAATGCAGATTCTGATTCAGTAGGTCTGGGGTGGCTCTAATAGATGATCGCAGATCATCACAAGTTCCCTGGTGATGCTGACACTACCGGTCCATGAACCACAATTCAAGTAGCAAAACCCTAGGACACCTTGCAGTTGAGCAATCCAACGACCATGAAGCAATCAGGCTCAACCTCTGCCTGGGTGGGAAGTAAGGACCCTAGGAAGGCTTCCTCTCCACTCTTGAATTTGCTGAATAAACTAGGGCAAATCATGTGAAGGAGCTGTTACTAGTCTGCCACTTAAGCAGCTGCTAGGTCGCCCCACCGCCCAACAAGGATTAGAGGAATTTCTGTGGCTGGTCAGCTGCTGCCTTGGACAGAGTTGAGAACTGGTCTATGAGCAGCTGGTTAGGAACAGGGTGCACATTAGGAAGGGTTTACATAAATAGACACCAATCTGGAGGAAGATTTATTATTTTCTCCTTAAAAGTATAGCACAGTATACTACAGTACAGACTATAAAGTTCATTTCTTTCTCCACTTCAGTTTCTCCGTCTTTGAAATGGAGAAAATAATGATCTATTTTCACCACTCTTTCCAAGAATAGAAGTATGGAGTTTTGATCCCACCTCTAGATGCCCTTACCTTCCACCTTCCTTCTAACCTGAAACTTTGAATAATGAAGTCCTATCATCGGTAGGACTTCAAGTCTCATTATTCGTACACATATGAATATATACTTAAATTTTTCAGCTTTCCCAACAAAATAAATGCAACCGATAACTCAACTAGGCACTATGTGACTTGGCTTTATTTCTGAATTCTTATTAAAACCATTCCTAGAATGACACCTGTAGGAGGATTCAGCCAGAACTGTCTGTCCTGTTCATCACTTTTATTAACAGAGCTTCACAATCATATCAAGTGGAAACAGGGATTATTCTATTTAGAACTACTTAATTTGCTCCTAAAACAATTATAGTGACAAAATAAGCCTCTTATAATTTTTATGGATTATCAACACACAAAGGAGAATGCCAAAAAATTCAACCAGACTTAAGTGGGGAAATGGCAGTGTTCCATAACAGGATCGATGCGAACGATCCTCACATCCTGGGCCCAGTGTTTTTCCTGAACCTCAACAATATGAAGAACCTCACAAAATTAAGTTTTAAAATTACATAAATTCAGTTTTTATTATTTAAATATTAACTGCTAATCAAAAGAATTCCCTCAAGAATACAAAGGGAAAATAATCATACTTCTCACAATGGAATCTTCATGAAACTTATAAAACCTTCCAAGTAGAATTATGTTTCTTTAAGAATATTTTCATAAAACACATTCGCACTAAGATGGCATTTGAAGTTTGTAAACTACCTACCTCAGAGTTCACACTGATACCAAACCTTCAAATATTATATTTTTTAAAAGTTTTCCAAAACATAGTTATATGTAACTTATCCCAAAATTAATAGGCAATGTGGTACTCAAATTTTCTATCCACATTTACAAAAAAGAACTTAAAGACTCTCATTCAGAGACAGATAAGCACAACAAATAAACATTGTGTGACATTAAAAGATTATTTCATGGATACGCAAGTTTGCTTTTTGCTTCAATTGAAATAAAAATTAGCCCGATTGATGTTTTATTCACCTACTTTGTTATGAAATACCATTTTAAGACATATCATGCATTGATATGTCTTGTACTGTTTTTCAGTAGTCTGACAAACAGCATGAGTTCTGATTTAAAAAAAAAAAAGTCATGTTCAAAAGCAATTACAACCTTTTTAGGCAAAGAGAAACACCATTTGATAAAGGAACACAGACCAGATACATATGATCAAAGGGTAAAGTCTGAGAGGAATACACAAAGGGAAATTTTTACATTGACAGAATAAGAAATGAATGTGTTTGGGCGAAGGCAAATTCCAATAAACAAGTCAAAAATAGGACTTTTTTCCCCTTCTGAAAATTAAAAGATCAAACACGCACACACACAAACACACAAACACACAGAATCCCTGTGTTCTTTGTTTTGTCTTTAAGAACAATCTGTAAACTCTCTTGATGTTTCCTGCTCTCAATCTTCCAGCATCTCTCTTCCTGCCCTCCATGAAGAGCAAGGAGGGGAAATGGGAGCAGCTCAGATCCATATTTAGCATGACTTACATTGTCCATAGTACCACCATGACTAGACCTAGTACACTGCACTTCAAAAATATTTAGTAGGCAACACAACACACTTTCTCTATATGAAATCACAGCCGTAAAAACATGTAACAAATCATCATTGCTAGAAATATGAGATTGGTGGGAAAACTGGCATTAGCTTTGGACAGTGGATGAGTCATATTTCCAATCTTTAAGAACACGTCCAGCACCAAAAAGTATTTGGTGAACACAAAAAGGCTGTGATTTTGTGTATGGGGGGCGGGGGGGCTTTACTGTTGCTACAGAGGAGTGGGAGTGTGGGACGGGGCAGAATGGCAGAGGGGTTGATTTATTTTCAAATTCACATTTATGAACACAAAGAGAGGAGCTGTCAGCAGCACACATGCCAATGTCCAAATAGCAGCCAGACTTGCCTCTTCCCGTCTGTGCAGGCCAGATACAAGACAGCATCTCACAATCTAGCAAAATCAACAGAGTTTGATACAAGGAGACTGGTGAGAGAAAAACCAGTCCTGGAAATGTCCAGTTATATATCACTTACTAGTGATTAGAATTTGTAGTTTTAATGAATTGAGGAACCGAGGGATACTAGTCAATCAAAACCGGAAAATTAAAAGGTAAACCTTAAAACAAGCTGGCTTCAATGTATCTTCCTAGTAAGTAATAAGTATAAAATAAATTAATTTCACATACAGAAACAACAAGGAGTCAGGAGGAAAGTGGTAAGGCTTAGAAGAGTTCCCAGGTCCTAAAGGATCGAGTGCATGTGTGTTAACAGGGTGGCATGCCAGGAACTATATCCAAAGCAGGATCTTGAGCTGATTTTCCAGGCTCACATCATACAAGAGAGACAATAGTCCCTCTCTAGGTCACTGATAAGACTGCATCTAAAAAGCTGCACATTATTCTCTACACTGAGATGGAAAAGCTGAACCAAGAGTTGAACAAACAGCTAAAGAAATTGACTAATGACATTTTTTCTATAGTTACAATACTAGCTAGGAATGTTAATACTGACTCTTCCACAGGTTTAACTCAAGGAAGGATTTACAAGAGGTAAGTAAAAAAAAAAATTAAGTATAATTTCTCTCGTTGTGCTGATAAAATTATAAAATTATGGTCTAGCCAACCTAGGCTGTTTAATAATTAAAATGAATGACTGCCAGGTACACACACACACACACACACACACACACACAAACACACACATCCATCCATCCTGAACACCATGTACTCACTAGGAAGAGAATTCTGCAGCAGTAAAGGAAGGAAAAAGCTGAAACTAAGACACTTCAACTATATTAATGTATGATGATTACACCCCAAATTGCATAGTGCTTTACAATTTACAGTGTGTAGTTCACATAAGTGACTTCGTTTGATCCTCATAAAAAGCATGTGGCAAGATCAGGATGGGTATTATTATCCCCATTTGACAGATGAGAAAGTTGAGATTCCAAGTCACCTCATCTTTTGTCAGTCATCTGAGTCCTACAGAAAGCTTTCTTATATTATGATATCAAGAAATGATAGCTACACAACCCAGGAAATAAACTCTAGTACTTCTTTGAGCTTTTATGCCTCAGTCTCCCTAGATATAACACAGCTGTCATTTTAAGTGAGAGATTAAACTGGAAGAATATAAATACGAGCTGAGATTTATAGGAAGTTCCGGTTTTAAAGAGGCTCCCCAGGCAGTAGTTTTATACTTTAACTCCAAAAGCTAAGAAAAAAGTCACAATAATGAAAACACTCTTAAATTTGTGGTTTAAACAAAGCACACTGAATATATATATGACATATTATATGACATATTAAATGTCATTAATATGACATATTAAAAGCTCAACGATCCTCAGCCTTTCAAAAATTTTTACTGAAGCTCAATATATTAGGAACCACATAAAAACATAAGTAAGTTAACTGACCTTAATGGGCATGATTTAAGTAACGTATTGTTTCAGACTTTTAAAGCATATTTAAATTTCTCAAAAGAAATAAAAGTTCATAATTTAAAGTAAAACATAAGAAAAAACAGCAAGAAAGAATACACCTCCAATCTCCAATATATCTCCACTCCATGTCTTAGCAACAAATCTGACTGCCATAGAATTTGATGACAGTAGAATATCAAATGATTTATGATAGCCAGAGAAAGGAAATATTTACAAAACAAACTTTTAATTTATGGAGAAAGGCAGATCCACAATCTGACTTTAAATTCTGGGAATAAAAGACATTCATTTCTGGGCACATATATAAATCATAAAGGGCAAAATCTTGAGATACTATCCTGTGAGAATTACACTTAGTGGGAATGCATATTCTATTAATTAAATATAACATATGTCAAATGTTATGTTTAGTCACTAAAGAAAAGCCAGGCATATTTAGTTAAATTACTTAGAACTGGATATCTACACACAATCGTTCATTTGAGATGTCTATCATCAGACAAGCTCATCTGCACATTCTGCTGGAGGAAATTTAGTATTTACTTGTTCATTAAGGGGTAAATAACATTTAAAAGGAGAAAAAGAAAAGTTTCTTTACTGCCGAAAATATATCCATCAGCTGTTGAGACATTAATAGTTGCAACTCTTGAATACGTGTAAGTTTAATCATGCAACTGGTAGAGTTCAAACTTTCAATTAACAAACTACATGCCTTCTCAAGCGTAGGCTCTCCGTGCAGTGACAAACACTGTGCAGAAATCAATACTCACTCCAACTTGCCTGCATATAATGAGTTACATCAAGCACGGTTTCAATACTAACGGGCACTGTATGTCAGAGATGCATGCAGTAATGCTTACTCCAGAGAGAATTAAATTAAACCATCGGATCATTCATTGCATAGAGCTGTTGCCCTCTGCATACATCACCTATATACATGGCTTTTCCTCTGCACCTGCCGTTTCATAATCTCTTCCTGAGAATAGGACACACGCTGCCACCTGAATCTATTAACTCCTTGTATAGAGTTCTAAAGCGGGAGGCGGTGGGGGAGTGCTGGGGAGACGAGGAAGGAAAATAAACGATTTCTCCGGAAAACAACAATTTGAGTTTATTTCCAGGAAACAGGGCAGCCACAACAATGAGAGTAACTGTCAAGTACAAAGTAAGTTCTTTCTCTGCGTCCTGCGGCCTCAGCCAGGCGCGCGGCTGTCGTTTTTCCCGTCTTCTCCATCAGCCTTCGGCCACCTCTGCGTCTCCATCTGCACCACCAAGCAAGGCAGCAGATGCGCTCGCCAGCCAAGCTGAGCTGGGTGGGTTGACCAGAAAAGTTATCAGGGCTGGCGGGAGGCAGACGAGCGCCCGGGAGCCCGCTCCCCAGTGTCCACCTAGTGAAACTTCAGAGGCCCCAGAGGAGAGAACGAAAGAAGCAACCCACCTACAAGAAGGGTAACAAAACTGGAAAGGAACAGAGGACCGGACCGGCAGAGCCGGGGTTCACGGACTTCTCTGAGTGCCTGAACCCAAAGGGCTAATGCGAGACCGCACCACATCCCTCCTTTGGGGTTCTTCTGGCGGAAGGCAGTCATTTACATTCCCTATCGCAGCCCCAGGCCGGCTCCGGGAGGTGCTGGGCCGGCTTCGCTGTGGCTTTGCCCGAGGCGCGGGCTCCCACGCGCGGGCCAGGCTTCCCCAACCCGGCGCCCAGAGCTGGCTGCCCAGGTCGGCTCGGCGTGGATCCTCAGAATCACATTTCAAAACGTCTTGCGAGGCTCCCCCAACACACACACGGAACATACTCCAGACATCGCCCTAGCCCACAGGACAAGTCCAGAAGCAGCCCAACGCTGGGGGAGGAGACAGGCGACTCGGGGAGGGAGGGGGAAGTAGTTAGACAATAGTCAGGGTAGGTTATTCCCGGGACAAAAAGCACCTGGCAAAGCGCGCCGAGGTCAGTCCCTTCGAATCTGCACATTTCTGACAATGGCTTCCCGGGGAATTTTTTTAAACACTAGTGGCAGCAACAAGCCCGCACCACAAGCAACAGAGTATAGGAGTAGCCGTCCCCAGAGTCTTAACTACTTTTTCTTTCTCTCTTCCCCACTAACCCCGGGCAGGATGCACTAGACGCCGATGCCACCAGTTCCCCAAGAAAAGCAATGTCCCCCCACACTCCAGCACAGTCGTGCCAGCCTGCGCCCCGAGCGAGCTTCAGGGAGGAACAATGGGTCGCGCAGATCAAAGTTACCTGCGCCAAGTGGCGCCCAGCCCGGTGCCCCGCGACCCACCTGGCACAAACTCTGGGGACAGCTCTCCCTCTACCCCGTGCCCCGGACCCCCGGGCCGCGAAAGCTTCCCCCAGATCCTTGTCCCGGCCCTGGCGAGGAGCCGGCTCCACGCCTCTCGAGCCACGGGCTCCGGCACTCGTCTGGGCTCCGGACGCCCCCCAGCCACTCACCTGCGGAGAACTGGCCTTGGGCCGACCCCAGGAGAGGCCAAGGGGAGAGGAGCAAGAGCGCCACAAAAGCAGGCAGCGCCGCCGCCGCCGTATCCATGTCGAGTTTGGGAGAAGTTTCAAGCAGCTTTGCAAAGAGCTGCCGGGGCGATCGCCGCGAAATCCACGACGAAGGTGCGGGCCGGGCCTCCCAGGGTGAGGGCGGGGAGTCGACCGCTGCCCGCCTGCACTTTTTCCTTCTTCGCGGTGGCCAAACTACCTCGGGGGCGAAAGCGTCGCCCGCGTCGCCGGCCGGCCGCGGCGGCAGCTCTCCATGCTCGGCGGAGGCTGCTCCTGTTAGTCAAGAGTTACTTTGCTCGGGGAGGGACGGGGGCGGAGCCGGGGGGTGACGTCGCCCCGCGGGCTCCGGGCGCTTCGGAGGAATGCGGGCTCGGGCGCGGCGCCGCCGCCGCCTGCTGCCGGAGAGACGCGCGCCCGCCCCGGCCGCGCGCCCAGCGCCTCTCGCCGCCTTTGTTCGCCGCCCGGGCCCCGCCGCCCGCGGCCGATCGGGGGAGCGAGCGGGAAGGAGACTCGGCGCAGCTCGCTGCCC
>RJWJ010038306.1:0-15056 GCA_004363605.1 Indri indri
CACTGTGAAGAGAAGCACCGCAAAGACCACAAGGTCAGCGGGCAGGCGAGGGCAGGGCCCAGGCTCCACACACCTGGGAACTTGGGACTTAGAGGCCCCACAGGCCACCCCCCTTCAGTCCTGCGAGACCCCTACTCAACCCTCCAGCCCCACATGTGGTCATTCTGCCTTTCCCCAGAGTCCATCCTAGGACAAGGAGCCCCCTTGGCCTCCACTTGGGCAGGCCCCACTTCATAAAGCACTTATTTCAAGCCAAAAAGAAACCTTCAGGCACTCGGAAGCCACCAAAATGAGTGCACTCCCCTTCCACACAAAGGAGCCACGAAGGATGGCAAGTCCCGGTCCCACCTCCCAGCTCCCTTCTCTGGGTAACGCACGCCACTGATCAGGCACCACGACGCACCCGCCACAGGACAAGCTCATTCACCCTCGCGATGACCTCGCTAAAGGCTGTGATGCAAGCTCTAGCGTCACCTCCACCTGTGAACGAGGACACTGGAGCCAAAGACAGCAACTCGACCACAGTCAGGCAGTTAGAAAAGGGCCAAGCATTAGAGTCAGACAGATGTGGATTCAAATCCCAGGTGGGTCACTGTGACCTGGGCTAAGTTCTCCAAGTACTCAGGGCCTCGGTTTCCTCATCTGTGAAATGGGGATCTTTGACGGTGGCATAGTTCCCGGACTATGAGTGCTCCACGGGGACAGGGCAGTGAGTGCTACCGTGGGTGTGTTTTCCAGATGGGGGGACACAGGGCCCAGAGGCTGCGTGCAGAGGATGAGCTCGGCAGGGACGAGGAGGCAGGAGCGGAGCGAAGGGGATGGAAGGGGACTCCACTGGCACAGGGTCCCAGCCCATGGCCTGGGAAATTTGTCTCCACAACAGGAGACCTGGCTGGTCTTCAATGTGCTTCAAGTGGAGAGAAAACTGAATGGACACATCGTCTGCCTGACAAAACCCCAGCCCGGGGGCACACATGACAGCCACATGCCTCCTCCCCACATGCACCACCCGGCCCCACCTCTGCCTGCCAGATCCTCTCTGGGGTCCTTCCCATCCCCCAGCCTTGCCACCTGCCACTGGGCCAACTTCAGAAGCCTGCAAAGTCTCCCTAACCCTCCTCCTGCCGGAAACCCACCCGCGGCCACCAGAGGGCGCCTCCCACAGAGACATCAGCCACCTGCAGCCCTGCAGAGCCAGAGCAGCGGCCACACCAACACCACGAGCAGCCCGCTGTGGCCACAGCCTCCGGGGAAAGCCCTTGCCGTCGCGCCCTAGCTTCGAGTGCGCCTGATGGCCTGCCCTGCAGGAGCCTCAACTCCTTCTGTCTACACCATCCTGTTTACTTGGGTCTTTAGTGCCAAGCAAAGTACCTGGCAAGCGCCTAATAACATCAAAGGCAAGTTCAACTAGATAAGAGTTGGCATGTGGGTGGTCAAATCTAATCTATAAGGCTACAGGCCTTAGGGGATCAGAGGGGTGTCAAATGGTTGAACACCACCCCACCATTTGTTCAGCACATTTGTGGCACACCTCCTGCGCGCCAGGTGCCATGCTGGGCACGGGGACCAGGATATGGAGAAAGACCTGCCAGGCCCTGCCCTCAGGATGCCACAGCTGCTTTTGCCAAAAGCGCCTTCTTCTCAGTCTCCTGGTCTTTTCAATATCTTCATATACAGATCAGGAGGAGATCGTCCCTTTGCATTGTAAACACGGCCATAGGGGCTATAATGAGATTTCTCCATGGGCCACCACCTGTGTCCCTAGAAAAGTATTTTGAGGCAAAACACCCCTTCCTGTTGCTGGCAGCCTCACCTGGCATCATCGCCTGTCATTATTCCCCACTCACAGAACCAGCACATTCACCTTTGAAGCTCAGGATCATGTGAAGGGGACAGATGACACAGCAACCACTGGGTACTGTGGGGACACTGCCTTGGACAGCCTCCACCTCCTGGTCCTAACACATCCATCCTGACATGTTCGCAAGCAGTGAAGTGCAGCCAAGGTCAGGGAGAGGAGGCCACTCTAAACTGGGCAGGGTCTGGAACACAGGCCTCACGGCCAGAGATCCACAGAGCCCAGGTCCCAACTCATCATGCCAGCCCCAAAGCAAACAGAAACCTCCACCTAGGGCAACACTGTGCGGTTACCTGCCCCATGCCACTTCAGCAAAGTCCTGCCCAATGAAGTGGGGGGTGGGGAGGAAAAAATTAAATCAAACTTTCAGTTTCTGCCCCAGCATGTGAGGAGTTCAGAAGCCATGATTCCCATACACACAGGGAAAGTTAAACAAAACACGAATCAAGGACTTCTCCTAGATCCATCAGAGAAGCAAGGTCATAGGGCAAACTGCTGCTCCAAAATTTGGAGAGGCGGACAGGCAGATACAGAGAATCACAGCTTACCAGAGCAGTTGAGGTTCCTTTACCAAGTACGTCATGTCCAGCTTCCAACAAAAAAATTACAAGGCATACTAAAAGGTAAAAAACACAGTTTGAAGAGATGGAGCAAATGTCAGAACCACACTCAGATATGGCAGAGACATTGGAATGATCAGACTGGAACTTTAAAATAACTATGATTAACATGCTAAGGGCTCTAATTGAAAAAGCAGACAACATGCAAAACCAGATGGGTGATGCAAGCAGAGATGGAGATTCTAAAAAAAGAAAAATAAATGGTAGAAATCAAAAACAGTGTGACAGAAATGAAGAATGCCTTCGATGGACTCATTAGGAGACTGAACACAGCTGAAAAAAGCATCAGCAGGCTAAAAGCTGTGCCAACAGAGCACACCCTAACTGAAACCAAAGGAAAAGAAAGACTGAAAAGGAAATGGACTATCCCAGGAGTGTGGGACAACCACAAAAGGCATAAACACGTGTAACGGGAATAACAGAAGGAGAGGAAAGAGGGAAAGGAACTGAAGAAACATTTGAAGCTATAGCATCTGAGAATTTCCCAAAATTAATGTCAGACACCAAACCACAGGTCCAGGAAGCTCAGAGAACACCAAGCAGGATAAAAGCCAAAAAGTCTACACTTTGCATATCATGTTCAAACTGCAGGAAAGTAAAGATTAAAAAAATCCTGAAAGTAGCCAGATGGAAAAAGCACCCAAAGGTGCTTCCATAGGGAAGCAAGGATGAGAATTACATCAGACCATTCAGAAGCCACGTAAGCAAGAAGAGAAGCGAAATGTTTAAAGTGTTGAGAGGGGAAAATACCCCACCAGCCTAGAACTCTGTATCCTGTGAAATTATCCTTCCAAACTGATGGAGAAATAAAGTCTTTCTCAGATAAACAAAAATCGAAAGAATTCGTCACAGACAACTGCCTTGGAAAAAAGGTTAAAAGAAGTTCTTCAGAGAGAGGGAAAATGACAAAGGTCAGAAACTCAGACCTACATAAAGACAGGAAGAGCTTTGGAGAAGGAAAAAGTGAAGATACAATAAATTCTTTTATTTTTCTTATTCTTAACTGATTTAACAGAACGGTTTGTTCAAAATAACAGCAACAATGTATCTGACGGTTACAGCTTAAGGATGGGTGCAGGGAATGGAGGGGCGGGAGGCGCGGGGCTTGGTCAGGAGGCATGGCCACCACACACGGACCCACACGCTGTCATCTGAAAGCAGACTTGGATCAGTTGTAAACATGGGGCGACCACTAAAAAAGTTTCAAAGGAAATACAACTGATATGTTCAGAAAGGAGAGAAAATGGAAATGTATTAAAACCACAGAAGGCAGAAAAAGAGTGGAAGACAAAACAGAAACACAGAATACGGGCCGCAAATAGAACATGGCCATGAACATGGTAGGTACTAATCAAACTCTACCAATAATCACTTTAAATGTCAATGGCCTAAATACACCAATAAAAAGAGACTGTCAGAGTGGATCAAAAAACCAGACCCACCTTGTGTTATGTGCTCTGTGCTACAAGCAAGCACTGAATTTCAAGACCAGTATGCACAGAGCCAGCCAACTCCTGCACATTCATAGTCGATTAAGGAAAATGAAAGCACAAATTAATTCCCAGCCACTGTTAACCTCTCACTGTTCACACAATCTAAACTACAACTAAAAAAGCAAACCCTATCCCTTCTGAATTACAAAAAGATCTTTGCAATAAATGTAATAAAATAGAATTTTCATCATAAAAACGAATCTCAAGGAACACATTATGAAATAATGTGGCCCAACGGAACACAAAAAATCATAATAATGAACTTGAACGAAAACCACCAAGAGAAAGCCTGCGCCAGTGAGAATGCCGAAGCGAGCTGAGCTCCTGGATGCTCTACAAGCAGGCCTCTGCTCCTGCTCACTGCCACTGCCTGCGTCTCCCTTGGTACAGGGGACGGTGACTCTGCTCACAACCTCTTGGTAAGGCTTGGAAGACACATAAACATAAACATTTCACTTCTGCATGAAAAAAACTATAACATGCTATTTACAAACATTATTTATACTTTGAGAGGTAGGGAGGGAGGGAAGCAACAGAGAGATGAGGCCAATGTTAAACCCAATTCTTTAAAAAACAAATAAAAAGTTCTCAAAGAAATTAATCCTTCCCTGCATGACACAAGCAGATTCATTTACCCTCTGAAACTCTGTTCCTTCCATGGCTCTGTTTTCCAGCCATGATGTCAGTGCCCAATGGCAGGTTGTGGGCGGGTGGGGGGGATCACTGTTTTATCAAGTTTCTGGCAGAGGTAAAAGCTCTGGGACAATGTTTCCCATCAGCACTGTGTCCTCCTGGCCCCTGCACCTCTGCAAGAGTGTGCGCACGGTGTGCGCATTCTCTGCATCTCCCAGGCTCCCTGCAGTAGGTTGGGGTCATACGGCTAAACCTGGCCAATCGTGGGCAAGCAGCAGTGGCCTGTGTACTCTGGGCTGAGGCAATTAAAAGCCCACGTGACTCTTCTCCTCTCCCCGGCTGCACAGACCTTAGAAGCCACACGTTGAGATAGTGGGATGACCATGGAGGGGGCTGGATCCCTGAGTTGCCGTTGTAGGGGAGCCCCAGAGCATGTGTGAGCTGAAACTGACCTGCAGGGGTTCCTTTGTTACTGCAGCTCAGCCTCACCAAACCTGACCGATGCTCTTTTCCTGAAACGCCTCTCCCGTCTCTTCCACCTACCCATCCTCTTCGAAATTCAGTTTGGGCATCACCTCCTCTGGGACACTTTCCCTGACACCACTTCCTGTCTGCAGGCCGGGTAGGGGGCTTCCTCTGCACATCCACAGTCCCCTGAGTTTCCCTTTCCCACAGCGCTGAGCACACTGTGTTGGCACTGCTCATCTCCCCCGCCAGACCAAGCACCCCACGATGGCCAGGTCTGTGTGTGCTGCAAACTCCCAAGAGTTGTGACGCCCCCAAATTCCCATGTTGAAGGCCTTACCCTAGCAGCTCAGAATGTGAATGCATTTGGAGACAGGGTCTTTACGGAGGTAGTTTAGGTAAAATGGGGCCATTAGGGTGGGCCCTGATCCGATCTGCGTCCTTATAAGAAGAGGAGATTAGGACAGAGACACACACAGAAGGGAGACTAGGTGAGGACACAGGGAGAAGGCAACTGTCTGCAAGCCAAGGAGAGAGACCGCAGAAGGAACCAACCCTGCCAACACCTCAATTTCGGATTTCTAGCCTCCAGAATCACAGCCCCTAGAATCGTGAGCAAGTTTCTGTTTAAGCCGCCCAGTCTGTGAAAGCTTGCTATGGCTGCCCCTACAGACTGGCACAAACGAGATGCTCCTTGAGCCCATCCCCCTCCAGGATGGGCACTATCAGGCCCAGCCTGGCTCATCCTTAATAAAAAGCCATCATGCACGCAGCATTTGGCAGATTAATGTGATCTAGTCCCCTGAATATCACTGCATCAACCATCACAACCCCCGGGGAAGTTGTTTAGTGCCCCATTTTACATATGAGAAGACAGAGGCTCTGACAGCCACAGCCACCCTAGACTTGAACCCAAACCTTCTAAAGCCCATCCCACTGGCTCCTCTGCAAACCCCACCACCCAAGAATGGCTGGCTGACGCAGAACTCACTACCATTTTCTAACAGCCTCCTAACACCGTGGCAGAGGCTGGGATCGGGGAGCTTAAGAAATGGTGGGAGGAGTCAAAATAAGTCATGAATGAACCGTCCCTTCGACACGTACCCAAGCGTCTGGCATCCAAATGCAGGTATCTGTGACTCTGTATTTCAGTCTGCTCAAACCCAAATAACCATGAAAATATTCAAGCACTTCTGAAAAGCCCCAGTGGTACCCTCTCCCTCTGGGAGCAGACTGACAGAAGCAAAGCAGGGCGATTAGGGACCTGTGCGAGCACACTAGGTGTCAGCCAGGGACAATCTGCTTACCCTCTCACGGTCCAGAGGGAGAACTCACCGCCGCATTTTGTGTCTGAGACAACGAAGGCAGCAAGCGGCCAAGTGCCTGCCTGCAGCCACAGCCAGAGATGGCTGCCACTCGCCCCTGACTCAGTTATCCTTTGCTTTCCTGCTTTTCTTATTTTTGACGGTGTTTAGCACTAGGCAAGACTCCAGAGGCATATAAGGCAAAGACTCCAGAGTTCCAAGAAATGGCCTACCCAGAGAAAATAAGTAAATCTGTGAGACCCTCCCCCGTTCCACTCCGGCTGACTGGCCATGATCTCTGGCAGTGGGCCCTGGCTGTACACAAAAGCCCTCAAGAACGGCACACAGGAAGCAAACAGCAGCTCCTGGTGACTGAGCTACCCACCGTATACCCAGCATTTAAATAGTGACAAGTTCATGGAATTTGACCAACTACCCCACTTTACAGATGAGGAAACTGAGGCTCAGGGAGGTGATGCTGGAGCCAAGATTCCACCCGCCTGTGTGACTCTGCAGCCTGCCCCCTCCAAGCCTCCTCTGCTCCACGACTCAAACTCCACTCGGTGCCCCCCATTTTCACAGTAAGGAGCTGCCTGTCACTTCGCCTTAAGGGCCTCCCACTTGGTGCCCCGACAGGATCGGCGCTGAGCCAGGCGCTGTCTCCTTAGTGCCCGGGCTCGCCCAGGCCTGCTGAGCACAGCGGCTGGAAGACGCATGTGCTGCCGTTGCCCTATCCAGGACGGCGCTGCTCCTGTGTCTTTGCTGGGATTTGGGAAACTCACAGGGCTCTGATCTGTGGAGCCCTAATTGCATCACACCTGATACAGTTCCTGAAAAGCTGTCTGACACCCGGGGACACAACGTGCTAAGTAGGAACCCCCTCCAAGTCTCTGGAAAATCAGGAAGGGTGAGCTGCTCAAACTCTCCAGATGGTAGTGCTTGAGAGAGACTTCCCCGCCTATCCATACTCTCTCAGCCCCCAGGAAATGACCCCAGTGGGGGACCAAATGTGCCACCCTGGAATGCAGAGACTAGAGAGCCAGAAAAGACACTTCCCAGCACCATTGGAGCTGGGTTCTGCATGTCACTTGGGTCCCATCATTCACTTAATTCATGAATCAGTCACACAGGCTTGACTGGGACATAAATGGAGCCAGGTGGTGGGGCGAGGCACCGCCTGTCGGTGCAGGCCTGGTGGACAGGGCACTCTGGACCACAGCCTTCCCCTCCCTGGCCTGCAGCTGAGGCTGGAGCCAGCTCTGGGACAGCCTTTCATTATTTGAAAGGGTTCTACCCCAGCTCAAAACCATTTTAAAACTCCCGGGGTGGTAGAGGTGGCAGCTCCCAGGAGGCCAGTTCTGGAGTGTTGCTCTGGGGGGTCAATCCTACCCTCCACCTGCACCACGGGAACCGCTTTCCTGTGTTATGTCCTTCTGTTTAAAGTAGCTCGACAGAGTGGCTTCTGTTGTCTGCACCTGAACGCAGAGGCTGGAGTGCCCCAGAACCTGAGTTAAAATGAAAGAGGGACACACAAAACAATCTGAAACAAAGAAGCAGAAAACCAAATATTTTGTTGATGCTAACTATAGAGAGACCCTACACACACCTACACCCACTGGCGGAAGTTCACATTCTAGAACCTCAGAATGGCTGTGGAGTGGAGTGTTCGCAAGGGTCAGCTCTGGCCTCAGATTGTCTGAGTCTGAATCTTGACTCTCCCACTTGTTAGCTGTGTGTCCTGGGGCAGATGACTTGTACTCCCTGGGCTTCAGTTTCCCCCGACCTGAAAAGTGAGGGAAATAATAATACCTACCTCATAGGGTTGCTTTGGACAGAGCAAGGCACAGGTAGGCACTGAGTGACATATTTTTTCTGCCTTGACTCCTGGGTTTACTGCACTCCCTGGAGCCTCCTTTGTCCTGGAATATATCTCCCCACCTCCTATTCATCCTCCATGGCCTAAGTCAAGTTGTAACTTTTTCCATGTGACACCATTAGAAACACACACACCCGCCCCCAGCAGTGGTCAGCCCTGCCCTCCTCTAAACCACTCTGAAGCCCAGGTGCCACCTTCTCCAACTTCAACCTGCTTTAGGGGGTTTCGCATGGGCTCCATAAAGTTTCATTATCTGGAAGTTTCCCCCCAGCTCAAAAACCTTTGAAAACTACAGTGTCAGAACATTTCAATGACATTAAAAATGTTCTCGACATATGTTATGGTTAAATTATGTTGCTCCAGATTCATATGCTGAGACCCTAACCCTAGTCCTCAGAATATGACCTTATTGGAGACAGGGTCTTTATAGAGCTTATCAAATTAAAATGAAGTCATCAGGGTGGGCTTCAATCCAATACAGCTATTACTCCTACAAAAAGGGAATCAGCCCTGCTGACACCTTCATCTTGGACTTCCAGCCTCCAGAATCGAGAGACAATAATTTCTGCTGTTTAAACCACCCAGCCTGTGGCACAGCTGCCCGAGAGAACTCATACATTTATGAGGTAATTAGAACAACTGTAAAACATTGTCCCCATTTTGTGGAGACGCATTTCATACATACATAGAGAGAGAGGCCGGGTGGCAGCAGAACAAATGCTAACAATGCTTCTCCAGCTGGACATCTCGGTTGTTCCTGAATTTTTCTTTTATTTGGGGGGAGGACTTTTCTCAGCAGTCGCGTGAGACACACCCTTCCACACAGACCGCAGTGCACGCCCGATGGTGGCCTCCCACGACCCCATGCGGAGCAGTGGCTGCGGGGGAGCACTGCCCCAGCGCCCCCGAGAGGCCCACCGAGGACCATCCCTGGGACACAGGTTCTGTGTCCCTTGGCCAGTTCCAGGCTACTTCCAATGTGGATTGGGGCTTTCCGCAGGGATGTGCCCCTGCTGGGATAACACTGGCGCCCACCGTGAGAGCCCCTCTGTGTGCCTTTGTGCCCATTACGCCTAGAGAAGTGGAGAAATAAGTGACATTTACTCTCCTCTTTCTCTGTCTTTGCTAAGACATTTTCCACAATGAAAATGCAATACTTTTACATAGAAAGGGGATTAAAAAGGGTCCCAGACAACTTGGCAGAATAGCATTTCTCTCATCTGGTAGTATCCTTTGGACATCAAGAAAGATGTAAAAAGCAATTGTAATAAAGATAATTGATGTCCCAAAGTCAACCACAGGCATCTGTCCTCAGCACGGTGCCAGGCATATGGTAGGCACTCAAAAAGGATGGGCAGGGCCCTTCACAGAATAGAAACTGAGGCTCAAAGAGGGAAAAGCACTTGCCCCAGACCCCAGAGCTGGGCGACAGTAGAGCCAGGCATCTGGGACCTCCAACCTCAGCACCCAGCAGGGGCCCGTGCCTGGCACTCACAGAGAGGGGGGAGCACGGAGGGAGGGGGCCACACCCCTCTGTCAGTCACGACCGTCTGACTCATATCACGCAGAGTGAGAAGCGGCGTCAAAACTGGAAGACTAAGCCCTTCCTGAGCTGCTGCTTTACAAAACAAACACTGACCCTGCCACAAAATTAGGACGGCCGCCCTACCCTCCCAGTGCCTAGCCTGTGACGGCCCCTTCTCCTCCACTCCCGGATCTGTGGGAGTCCCCTCCTTCTTAAGCCACTGGAAGTTTCCATACCCCTTGTCCGCAGAAGCCGGATAGAGAAACGCAAGAGCTATTTCTGCACTGACTGGAAAGTCCCCCCAGGATGCTGAAGCTGAGGATGGCCCTAGTGACTGTGGGCACTTCGGGGACCTTCCCGGCCACTAGGCAGCCTGGGGAGCCAGCGTCCCTCGTTTCAGGCTGCAGGCTCTGGAACATTCAGCACTCTCGTGGAGAGGGGCTGACGCTTCCTGGGGGTGTTAAATTTTTCCCCCTCATTTTAAAGATCAAGTATACTCCATGAAAGAACGCGGGAGAACACAGAAAAGGACAAGGAAGAGGAAAAAGAAGTTCTCTCCCATCTCCTTCCCCCATCCCCGTCAGGGTTTTAGTGACTTCCTTCTCGGCCATTTTTCTAGGTGTCCTTTCACTTACTCTGCAAACTCGTGTCTGCTGATCATTTTCTAGCTTGTCTTTTCCGCTTTACATCATACAATAAGCAGTTTCCAAGACAATCTGAAGAGTGGTGGGTGCCACACTACCTCATTCAGCCCCAGATTTGGGGACATTTTGGTTATTTCTCATAATTGTGCCCATATTTAGAATTTTTCCCCAATTCCCTTCCCAGGAGTGGATTGCTAGAAACTCATACCCATTTATGTCTGCACAGGCAAGGGGAGAGGGAGCCCACCCTGGGAGTTCTGGCTTTAATAAGGGCAGTTTTCCATGTTCTGTCTTTCCTGAGTCTAGCACTTTCTAAGTGACTTTTTTTGCAGCTTCAGCCAGAGTATTGCATGGATTTATCACACAATAAAATTTCTAAGTATACTCAGCAATATGAAAAAGCTGTGGATTTTGCTTTTGTTTCATATTATTGGTACTTTTTTAAGCTACTATATCACAACATTGCTATCCGAATTCCAATCCTGAATCCTTAAAATACGTCCTGCTCTCAGATGTAGAGGCAGCTGGCATCGGGGTCAAGTGTGTGGCCTCTGGTGTGGGCCTTCCGCACGAGCTGTGCTCCACCCTGCCGCTGTCCGGAGGTTTCTAGGAGACCGTGACAGACAGGACGTTCTGAGCACAGGGCCTGGCCACAGGCAGAGCTCAGTCTACCGTGGCAGAGATGGTTATGAGACCGATCCACTGAGGGGTGCAAATGGTATCACAGGACTTTCAGGGAACTCCGAAATCAAAAATCAAACTCATTGTTCACAGATGAGAAAATGGAGGACAGGAGAATTTAAGTGAGACAGCGACAAATGACAGAGCTTGGCCTGGAGTCCTGGTCCCCCTCAGTCCAGCACTGTGTGTGTGTGTGTAAAAGTGTGAGTGTGTGTAGCCTCTCATCTGACTACACTACCAATATAAAAAGAAAAACTCCCTCGATGTCTTCTGGGGGCAGCCTGGTAGACTCTGGAAAGCTAAGGTTCAACACACACTCCGGCTCTGTATAGCTGTGTGACTTTACACAAGTCCCTCAACCTCTCTGAGCCTCAGCTACCCATCTGTACAGCAGAAACAGTCACAGAAAAAACTCACCTGTGAGTACAAGATAAGTTAACCCATGCAAAGCACTCTGCACAGCACCTGAAGCATGGTAGAATTTTCAGAAAATGCTATGTTAATTTTTCTCTTTTATTTCCTTTGGATACATTCTGAAAGCTTTATGAGCAGACTTGGGGGCTTCATGACTTCCTCAGGCAAATCGGAGATCTGGGAGTGGAAACCTCTTCCACCATCACCAAGGCCTTGAGACGCGGTGGTCATCAACTCTTCTTTGGGGCCACCTCTGAACCCAGGAAGTAAGTCACCGTGGTGTCCCCTCCAGCATGTAAGTCGAACGTGGGACAACAGGCAGGCCTGCCAGATCTGGCCCAGAGCCCACCTGGCCTCTTTTAGTTTTGCCTATGGCCCCTGGATAATTTTTCTTTAATTTTCAGTTAATTTGGGTACCTCCTCTAGAACTACTGCTCTCAGAGTGTGGTCCTTAGACCAGCAGCAGCAGCAGTTGAGATTCTCTGGCCCCAGCAGGACCTACTGACTCAGGATCTGTGGGTAGGTCAGCCCTGTGGGCTTTAACAAGTCCTACAGGTGGTTCTAGCACTCTGCTCCAGAACAAACTGTTTTCCGTCTAAATGCAGAAGAAGAAGAGCAGCCTCACAGCCTCTCACTCTGGGCAGCGGAGGATAAGGGAGGCCTGTGGGACCCAGACCGGGCAAGCTGCCGTCTCTGGGGGGCGCCTTCCCTTCTCGGCCTCCTCGTCTGAGCATGGGACCACCTCACAGGCGTGCCGTGAGATTAAAGGGGGAAGACTGACCCCAGCCCAGGAGAGAGCCTGGCGTGGGAAGGAGCCTCAGGAAGGAGGAGCTGCATCCCAACTCCGACACAGATCTGCTTTGAAAAAACACAGGCCCTTCTGGCCTCCGTATCCTATATATTAAAATAGCTGCAAATCCCATGTAAATTGGTCTTTTAAAAGCCTGGTCAATCATTCCTTTCCTACTTAGGTAAAACTGTAACGACACAACAAAAAGCTGAACACCGTAATATATTAAACATATTTAACACCGAGATATGAAGAAAAGCCCAGGCCTAGATGGCTTCATGGGTGAATTCTACCAAATGTTTAAAGAAGAAACAATACCAAACTCATCCAAAAGTAGAAGAGGAAGAAACACTTCCCAACTCATTCTGTGAGGCCAGTATACCCTGGCACAAAAACCAGACAAACACATCACAAGAAAGGAAAACTACAAACTGACTTCACTTATGAATATAGATGTAAAAATCCTCAACAAGATACTAGAAAATCAAATCCTGCAACATATAAAAAGAACTATACATCATGGCCCAGTGGGATTTATGCCAGGAATGCAAAGTTGGTTTAAGATCCAAAAACCAATCCATGTTCCATACTACATTAATAGAATAAAGGGGAAAAGGTCATGATCATGTCAACAGGTGCAGAAAAGGCATGTGACAAAATCCAACAGCCTTTCATGATGGAAACTCAGCCAAGTAGGAATGAAGAGAAGGGACTTCCTCAACCCAGTGAAGGGCATCTGCCAAAAATCCACAGCTCACATCTCAATCAGTGGTGAGAACCAGAGGCTTCCCCCTAAGATCAGGAATAAGACAAGGATGTCCACTCTCACCACTCTGTTCAACACTGGACTCAAGGTTTAAGCCAGGAAAACCAGGCAAGAAAAAGAAACAAAAGGCATCCAGATTGGAAAGGAAGAAGCAAAACCATCTCTATTTCCAGATGACATGACCTTGTATACAGAAAACCCTAAGGAATCTACTAAAATAAAATAAACTATTAGAACTAATTAACAAGTTCAGCAATGTGGCAGGAAACAAGCTTAGTATGTGAAATTTGTTGTATTTCTACACGGTAGCAATGAACAATGTGAAAATGAAATTAAGAAAATACCCAGATACAATTAAAAGCACACAGGTAGTTTTCTGCAACCCCACTGGACCAGCAAGATCATTAGCAATTAATCATAAAAACAGCCACAACAGCATAAGTGCCTGCCCCATGCAGGGCACCAAGCCTGGCCCTTTCCAAGCAGCATCTCCTTTAACATCTACAACCACCCTGCAAATGGTGTTTTCCTATTTGACAGATGAAGGACCTAAAGATCAGAGAGGTAAAGTAACTTGCCCAAAGTCACAGAGCTGGCAAGGGAAGGCACCAGGATTTGAACCCAGGCAGTCTGACTCCAGTATCCACGCCTTGTCCCTGCACTGAGCCCACACAGCCCTCAAGTCTCCAGTGGTTCTCCGCCTCCCGGGACATCAGGATCTCCTGGGGCGCTCTTGAAAATACCCACACCTGCAGAGAACTGCCACATGGTCCAGAGATTCCACTTCTGGGTGTATACCTGAAAGAACTGAAAGCAAGGTCTTGAGGAGATATTTGTATACACATGTCCACAGAAGCATTATTCACAACACCCACGAGGTGGGAACAACCTGTATTAGGTAGCCAGGGCTGCCATAACAAGGTACCACAGATTCGGTGGCTTCGACAACAGAATTTGTTTTCTCACAATTCTGGAGGCCCGAAGTCCAAGATCATGGTATTGGCTAGGGCTGGTTCCTTCGGAGGCCTCTCTCCTTCGCTTACCGATGCCATCTTCTCCCCGTGTCCTCACATGGTCGTCCCTCTGTGCATGCCTGTGTCCTGATCTCCTCTTCTTATAAGGACACCAGTCGTATTGAATTAGGTCCCACCCTAATGACCTCATTAAAGCTTACTTATCTCTTTAAAGGTCCTCTCTCCAATACAGTCACCTTCTGGAGTACTGAATGTTAGGGCTTCAATATACAAATTTTGGAGGGACACAGTTCAGCCCATAACACAATGCCAGTGTCCACCAATAGACAAATAAGACAAATAAAATATGGCAAATACATACAATGGAACATTATTCAGCTTTAAAAAGGGAGGAAATTCTGACACATACAACACAGATGAAACTTGAGGACATTATACTAAGTGAAAAAAGCCAGTCACAAAAAGACAAATACTAGATTAGTCAAACTCACAGAGGCAGAAAGAGAATGGTGGTTGCCAGGGAGAATGAGGAGTGGCTGTTTAATAGATTCAGAGCTTCAGTTCTGCAAGATGAAAAAGCTCTCTGAAGATGGATGGGGTGATGTTGCACAACAACGTGAATGGACTTACTGACACGGCCAACTTTCTGTTATATGTATCTTACCACAGTTGAAAAAACACCCAAGAGGATCTGATGTAACTGGGCTGGAGTGGGCCCAGATACTGGTATTTCTCTAAAGCAGCCAAGGTGATTCCAGTGGTGGAGCAGGATTTGAACCTGGATCTGAGGACTCCAAAGTCCTTATTCTCCCCACCATATACTTAAAGTGACATGAGGAAATTACATGAGAAACTTCTCCATCTCATTAAGTACTTGCATGGGAATTTTAAAAAGATCAACTCTTGAAACTCACTCACATAAGGACCTAACTCAGTTTTTTTAAGGCACACATCAGTAACAAAGAAACAATGAGTGCCTGTCCATGTAGAATATATGTGGACCAAGCGCAGAA
>RJWJ010038307.1:0-15059 GCA_004363605.1 Indri indri
ATTTTTCATTTAATCCTTACAATAACACTTGAAGGTAAACATTATTATCTCAATTTTAAGGGCAAGGAAAATGAGGCTCAGAGAGGTTAAATAATGGCTAGGACATGTTGGAACCAGGACCTGAACCAGTTCTAGCTTTCATGCTTTTGTACGAACACCACACTAAGCTATGTTTGTCCAGGCCTGAGACCCACACTGACTAGATCCCACATGATACGGTCGAGAGTGAGGCACAAAATCAGAAATATGGGTTTAAGTCTGACCAGCTCTGCCACTTAGTGGCTGGGGAATCCAGCTATTTAACCTCCCCAAGCTTCCCTTTCCCCAAGAGATAGCTGGAAATAATACTTATCCACATCCCAACTGCAAGAGACCCAGTGAAAATGGGTCCCTTGTCAGTGAAAATGATACAAAAATAATTCTAAACACAGTTCAAGGATTATTATTCTTTCTGGTTTGCCAAGATGTAAAACTCAACCAAGAAAAAGACTTATGCACCCAACCCCTAAGCATTTTCTACCTCTTATCTCTGTTCCAAACTCTCATTGCCTCTTTCAAGCTCCTGACCATCTCCCTTGTCATTTAACCATGGAGATTCATCTCCTTTCTGGCAGACCACACGGAACCACCTCACTATGGGGTACAAGGTTTTCATGGAGTCCTCAGGCACATTTAAACTGTAACATCTTAGGCAATGGGTCCAATAGCAACAATCTGAAAATAAACAAATTTTATCCAAGTTTAAGATGATTCTATTTGTAAAACTGTATAAGCATATTCTTATTTTTCAGATCCTATGACAAACCAAAAATGGCTAATATGAGAGTGGTAAGCAAACTGTCCCACGGCTGATAAAATTCAAGGACAGATCAGCTGTGGGAAGAAAATTCAATTTCTCTTTAAATGTCACAGACTGTTTCCATTATACTGACAACCAGAGTTTATGGTTTAAAAACACACACACAAAAAAAACCTGTAGGAATACTTTAGAACACCTTATTATTTCTGGATTTAAAGGATTGCTATGGCTACTCACAATCATCCTTCTCTTTGAACATCCTATCCTGAACTTCTACTGAATCCCATTACAAATCATCTCATGGCATGCCCTAAATGAAAGACTTCCTGGAATAGAACACTAAAATAAGAACCTCAAAAATGTGCTGAGCCCCTAAATGCTGTTAAGGCATCGTTACTCATCTTTGAGGGAGAAGTCGAAGTATTTACCTCCCAAAGCTGACAAACAGGGCTCAGAGACATTCAATAACTTACCCACGGCCACAGAGGAAGCCTGGGGAGACTGAGAGAGAGGGTGGGGAAACAGAAGGAGGACCTACTGCTTGCCGCTTGCACTAACTTTAGTGAATTCCATTCTAGAAGAGGTTAGAAGCATGGCACTCCTGGTTCCCTATAGAAAGAGGTTTAGATGCCACCCGAAGCACTTCTGGGCATGTGGAGGCCTGAATGAAAACTCACAAGAAACACAGGAAAGTACAGGAAGGAATTATCTGAATACTTCACAAAAGAAAATAAATTTCAGTTTAGAGTACCAGAAAGCAGAGAGATGAATAATACAAATGCTAAAAGACGTGGCACATCCTCCAATCATCCTGGGGGGAATACAGCTGTCTTAGAGCATGTGAAAGTAAATCAAGTTAGCTTCTATCAAGAACTGGGCTAGAGGCAATCGGCTTAGCCCAAGCACACAGGATTCAATTTAGACACTAAGAAGAACTTCCTTGATGGTGAGAGGTACAGAACATTTTATTTTTTATCATGGTAAAATACATATAAAATTTACCATTTTAACTGTTTTTAAGCATACGATTCAGTGACATTAAGTACATTCACAACGTTGTGAAACCATCGCCACTATTTCCAAACTTTTTCATCATTCCAAACAGAAACTCTGTACCCATTAAACAATATCTCTTCATCCCCACTCCCCCAGCCCCTGGTACCCTCTGTTCTACATTGTCTCTATTAATTTGAGTATTCCAGGTACCTCATAAGTAGAGTCACACAGTATTTGCCCTTTTGTGACTCGCTTATTGTACTTAGCATAGTGTCTTCAAGGTCCATCCATGTTGTAGCACGTATCAGAATTTCATTCCTTAAGGCTGATGTGTGCGCAGATCATATTTTGTTTACCATTCATGTGCTAATGGACACTTGAGTTGTTGCCACCTTTGGCCACTGAGAGTACTGCTACTGTGAACACTGGTGTACATGTATCTGAGTCTCTGCTTTCAATTCTTTTCACTTAGGAGTGAAATTGGTGGATCATATAGTAATTCTATGTTTGTTTAACTTTTTGAGGAACTGCCAAACTTTCTTCCTCAGGAATATATTAAATGGAGGTTGTAGGGTCAACTCCTAGAGAGTACTAAAGATCAGCGAATGGGGATCTGAGTGGGTCTGAGCCATTAGACCAAGAGAAGGGTGATACTAGAAACACTGGAGCACCCAGGGCTGAGGGAAAGTGTGCTGGGACACAACAGGTGCACGTGGGTTTGGGAGGCACAAACTGGTTGTGTCTCTTAAGAAAATATTGTATTTCTTGGCCTCACAAGAACCTGGGCCTCAATGGCCACCACTGTCCTCTCTGCTCCAGCTGCCAAGAGTGACAAGACACACATACCCCGAGACTGCTGAGCAAGTACGGAAACAGACATTTTCCATTAAGCCAGGTCCAGTGGGATCTGCTAATCTATCAGAGCCTCATTCCCCACGGCAGCTTCCCTCTTATCTTCCCAGGCTCTGGTTCTGAGAGACTCCCTCTCCAAAAAGCAATCACTAGCGGCCAGGGCCAGGAGCCAAGGAAGAAATAAGGGCCCAAGAACAGACAACCCCGCCCCGGGCTCCAAACTCTAATCAATCACTGCTACTGTTATCCTGATTAGCCAAATTCATCAACTTTTTTTACTCTGTGGTCTCTAGTATCTTCTGCTAGGATATCGTTTTCTCTCCCATTTTTGCATTTCTCATTTGTATTGCGTTCTGGTTATCTGGATGCCCAGGGCTCTTCTGTCTACCTTTTCAGTAGGCACTATGATAGAACAAAACCTAGGTTCGAATACGACCTCTGCTACTCCCAAACTATGATATTTCAGGGAAATCACCTCTGTTCTCTAAACTCCTGTTTCCTTCTCTGTAAACTAGGGATAAGTGCCTATCATAGTGTCAGACATTAAGCAACTGCCCTACAAATATTAGCACACTCCCCGTTCCCTTTAGCTAGGGCTAAAACTTAGCTAAATCCACAGCAGGTAACTCTTAATTATTTGGTTACTAGAAATGACAGAAACTGGTGAAATCTCAGTCTCAGAACTCCAAATTTTCCAGTATCTGGACAAACAATCTGAAAGTAGTGGTAATACTAATCCAAGTAACCCTAAAATTTCTAGGTGCTTTGGTATACACATTATACAACAGAAAACTCTTACAGCAGACATTCTTCTAATTTTGGTTTTTCATATTCTAATTTCAGAAGTCTGCATTCCCTTAGCCTATCAAATCAACCAACGTAGCTTGGGTCACAGCAAGAAGGATAAGAAGGGAAAAAGGAAGGGATAAGTATCCATTCTATGGATCATTCCTAATTCCTCACATAAATCACAAACTGACTAAATTTAATTTTGGAATGCACCTGGAGGATTTGATATTATCCTGACTGTAGATGACTGGATGATCTGACTCAAATCGAACCAATCAAATGTTCTCTACTGGAAAGCCAACACTGGGACTACGATTGGAGTTCAATCTGAGCTCATCTCTAAAAAGGAGGAAATAAAAACCAAGAAGGTGTGGGTGGCCAGTCTTGCTCCCTCCAAATCTCTCACCACTCTGAGAATTTTTGCCCAGCCTTTAAGGGCTCTTTACTACCCCAGAATGAAGTAGAAAGGCCTTAGCATGGCATCCAAGGCCGATTTATCATCTGGCCTCAGCCTCTCCCTCTCCCTGGCTCCTTAGTTCACTCCTAAAAATGTGCTCCAGCCACTGTGCCTTACTCGAGGTTCCCCCAAAGCACCTTCCCTCTCGCTCACCTCCGGGCTTTTATACATTCCTCTGCCTGATATGCTCCTCCCCACCCTACCCCCGTTTATCTGACTACCTCCTACGCATCTGTTTTCTCTCTGTTTTGACATCTCCCCCTCCTAGAAGCCTCCCAAGACTGGGTTGGTATCTGCTAGGTGTTCTCCCATGGCACCAACTCCATCACGGTTTTTCTCTGACTTGACCTAAAATCTATTTCCTTGTCTGTGACCCCTGGTAGACCATAAGCTCCTCTTGGGCAGGGTCTATCATGTTCACTACTGTACTCTTAGCTCCAGGCAAAAGCAGCAGCTCAATATAGTTTTATAAATGAATGAATGAAAAAGAGTTTGGAGTTAACTATTTATACCTCAGCACCAAACTGTAAAGGGAAATTATTTAAGAAGAACTAATCCATTCCTTCAAACATGTACTGAGTGCAAGATGTGGAGCTGAGAACCAGCAAGGCTTAGAACGAGAGGGCCACAGACCTTACAGATGAAGGTCACCCTCACCTGACCATCCTGAACGTTCTCAGGCTACCTTTCTCTAGGAATTATGTGTTCAGAGAACAAAAATATCAACTGGAACAGAAAAATGGGAAACCAAACCAGTTAAGGGCTAGAATTTTACTTTATTAGGCATGTTAGTGTTCACCTCAGAAATTTAGCGAGTTATACTTACTAAAAAGGGAGTTAGGAATCTTCAGAGTTTTCTGCCAGAGTCAGTCACCCTAAATGTAAGATTACCAGCCTCTACCAGCAACGTTTTCTAATGCTATCTCCGCAGAGCTGGAAATGAGGCTTTCTACTGTCTCAGTCAGGGACCTTTCCTTGTCCCAAGTTAAATCAAGGCCAAGAGTTTCCATGGAGCAATAATAGGCTTTATTCTCGAACCTGAACTTAGAAGTGACAGACTCAGGTGTGAAAGAAGGGGGAAATGATAAGAAAGAAAATTTGGAACAAATTCTTGGATAGGGAGGGAAATTCTGGAACCTCTTTCCATAAAGAATCCATATTCATTTTACTCAATCTATAGTTCATTCACTCTGAAAATATTTATGGAGTACTCAGTATGTACCAGGCACTGTTTTAGCCACTAGGGATATAGGAGGGGGTGGGGAACTACCAAAACCCTGCCTTCATGGAGTTTGTATACTAGTGGAAGGAGAGAGGCAAATAAAATATATAGTATGTTAGTAAGTGCTATGCAGAAAAATAAAACCAAGAAGGAGAATGGGGAGTAGTAAGCAATCGGAGGTTGCAATTTATATAGGTAAGCTAGGGAAGCCCTCACTGAGAACAAGCTCTTTTTAGGCCAAGACTTGAATGAAGTGAGGGTGAGAACATTAGGATATCTGGGGGAAGAAACTTAAGGATCACCAAACGCAAAAGGCCCCAGTAAAGGCAATAAACTTCTCTAAGGTTCTCAAAGGTGAGCCCCAGGGACTGACCAATTAACTTTTCAGAGGTGAGAAAGGAAAGAACCTCCAGGTAATGCTAAAAACATTCCCTGCCCCAGGCTTAATGTCACCTTTATACCCAAAACCCTCACTCCAGAAGAGGCTTTGTGGTATTTTTCTGCCCCAACATATAGAAACAGCATAAGTTTGGCTGCCTCTTCTAGAAATAATACCCAAGCATCCTAATTCACCTAGGTTTGACAATACCTACATGGTGTAACTGAGGTATAGGTCTGAGGTTCAGAAAGACTTAGCTCTTAATCTTCTCTCTGCCCTTTACCTGGGAAGATCATACATGCTAGCCACCTGTTTCTCATCTGTAAAAAGTAGTATGCTCGCCGGGTGCAGTGGTTCACACCTGTAATCAAAACACTCTGGGAGGCCAAGGCAAGAGAATCACTTGAGGCCAGGAATTTGAGACCAGCCTGAACAAGAATGAGACCTATCTCTACCAAAAATAGAAAAATTAGTCGGGTATGGTGGCATGCGCCTCTAGTCCCAGCTACCTGGGTGGCTGAGGCAGGAGGATCTCAAACCCAGGAGTTTGAGGTTGCAGTGAGCTAGGATGACACCACTGCACTCTACCCAGGGCAACAGAGTGAGATTCTATCTAAAAAAAAAAAAAAGGAATATGTTATGTCGCAGAGTTCTGTAATAACTGAAGGAAAGAACCAATGCCTGGCAAATGATACGCACTCAACAAATATTCAATTCTTCTGGAACTCCCCTCAAAAACAGAATCCAAGATTCCTATCCTTTTTCTCCCAGCCTGATGCTTTTATGTTCAGAGGCAAAGAAAAAGATTGGTCCCGGATGTTCACCAAGGGCTCTGAAGTCCTGTCTCCTGTCATTTCTTCAGCTGCCAGATTTCATCCTGTTCTCAGTATGGGAAGAGGGAAAAAAAACAGCCTGAGGTGAAGATGCAAAGAGGGAGCAGAACCAAGCAAGTGTCCCTAGGCCTGGACCTGGGCCTGGCAATGCCAGGTAGGTGACGATATGTGGCCCTTCTGCAGGCAAGCCCAGCTTTGAGAAACCCACATGGACAAACACCCTAACTCCCCACAGTTGCCAAACTTCAGCTCGATTAATCACACTGTGAGAGGATTCCAGTGACTTTAGGGATGCATTTATAGGGAAGAGCCCCGTAATCTCCACAAGTCCCTCCTACTGAGCTCAAACCCGATGGACAGCTTGAGGGTGCCCTCCCCGGATACTCACATCTCCCTTATGCAGCTCCGGCGCCGCGATCTTCACAGGCTCTTTCCTCTTCTTTGGCTTGGGAAGCCCCAGGGGGGGCCCGGCACCGCCAATTGGAGGGGGCAGACTGAGGCCAGGGCCTCGGGGCGAGGGCAGCCCCAATCCCAGCCCCTCCCCAACTCCCGCCGCTTCAGCTGGGCTCGCGCCCGGAGGTGGGGGGAAGCCTCCCAGGCCGAAGGGCAAGGGGGGAGGAGGCTGAAGTCTGGGGTCTCCGGTGGGTGGGGGCAGCAACAGCGGCGGGGGAAAGGCTGGGGCCAGCATCTGAGGGGGCGGAGGCAGCAAGGCCGGACCCTTGGGCGCAGGGAGAGAAGCGAACAAGCCCCCTAAAGTGGGCCCAGATGTAGGTGCCGCCGCTTTCTCTTCCTCTGGCTCGGGCTCAGCCTCATCCGGCTCACTCTCATCGCTGCTGGCGTAAGCAACCAGCGACATGGCGCCTCCCGCCTTTGGAGCGCCCTTGCCGGCAGACGAGGCCTACTTGAGACCGGGGATGCCCGGAGGCCTAGTAGGCCCCGCCACTGGGCGGGGCGGGGCACCGAAAAGTCCGCCTGTTCCGTACTCTAGGGCTAACCTCGGCAGAAACCCATGGCTGCGGTTGATTTGCACCGAATAAGGCTTCCCTCTTCACTTAAGCTCCTAGTCCCGGGCAACTACACACAGCTAATGGCCGCCGAGTCACTCCGCCTCCTCCTCGCCTCACCAATACAGAAACTACAACTCCCAGAGAGGACTTTGGGCACAGCCCCATTCTTCGCCGCAGGGATCTCAGCGCAAGGCACGGCGGGAGTTGGAGTTTGAGGAAGGATTAAGGGGCGCGCCGAAAGACAGGAGGGAAACCCGCCTCTGACGCAGGGACTCCTGGGATGAGTAGTTTTTTTTGCTCGCCTGACAATTCCAAGGAGACTACAAGCCCCATGGGTCACGCAGACGGGTAAGAGAGCATTTTGGTACTTGAAGTTCCCTAGGGTAGTTCCGTGGGCGCTAAGGTTTCTGGGAGATGTGGTGCTCTTAGAAACTGCAAGTGATGTCGGGAGTGAGAGGGCGTCTGGGAAGGTGGCGAATCGGAGGAAATAGCTTAAAAGGAAAGTGATCTGTAAATGAATTGAAGCTCCAGAGTCGGCTGGGACTGGGAATTAGAATAAAACACCCCACAAAGATCAAGGGCCCGAGGGACCTGTACGAAATTGGGCTGCAAGCCAGAAAGAAGCGAGGCCACAGGCCTAATACTAAGCATCTGAGAACTGAAATAAATGTGACGTAAGAGGGAAGAAGCGCTCTCTCTTGCCATGAGCAGGGTGCACAGCCAGGAGTACACCTAACCCTGGGGCCTGGGGCCTGGCCTCCCTCCGCAGCGACCAGTGAGACAGAAAGATGGGCAAGGCCCTGCCAGCCAGGTCCGGGTACTTGGAGTTAATCCCTTCTCAGCTCAGTGGGGTAAAGGGGCTGGCTATGGCTCAGGCCCTTGACAGTTCTAAGAAGTCACCGGAGTCCATTCCTACCTGCCTGTGCCCCTCACCTATCCATCTGCAAGTGTCCTTTGCATCCCTTTATGTCTGTAAGTGCTGTTTCTTATACCTTTGTGTGCGACCTTGTCACATCTGTCTCTAAGTGCCTTTCTTATCTATCCATGTTTATTGGTGTCCCTTTCCAGCTCATTCATGTCTGCCCATGATGATGTGCTCTGCATCTGTCTTTCCTGTTCACCGGTGATTTTGTGTCTTTTTCTCTTTCTTTTCTTTTTTCCTTTTTTCTTTTTTGCTTATAATCGCAGCCTGGGTGGGTCTTTGAGTAGAGCTGCACAACCTGAGAGATAGAGATGGATTGACTAATTTAACCATCCATTCATCCACGAACCCATCCCCCTGTCAACATTTATTGACTACTTACTATGTGCCAGACACTGTTCTAGTGTCTGTCCTCTTCTTATTTGTCCCTCTTTGCCCCACCTGAGACCCTGTGACTGAGTGCCCTCTACTTGTCAGCCCAGGTTGTATGTGTCCTTTACATACTAATCCACCTCCCTGCTACCAGAGAACAGAAAATTATATAGAGCTCAGCCCACAAAAAAAGCTGCTGAGGTTTTGGAAGGAGGCTGAAGAGGAACATGGGAAAAATAATGAAGTGGGGAACAATGATGATGACAACAATAAAGAGGGACAGTGAAAGCCCCAAGCTTGAATCCTACATCAAACAAGTCCGACATGGGGCCCCTCCTCCCCACCCTCTCCGTGTGTCTAAATCCCACCTGGCCTTCAGAGACAAACTCATATGCCTCCTTCTCCATGAAGCCTTGTTAGATCTATTTCCTCCCTGCTCTGGATGCCCAGAGCATTTTTTTTGTGCACCTGTGCCCAAACTTTAATGTGCATAAGCATCACTAGGAGAGCTTCTGAAAAATACAAATCCTAAATTCCAGCCTAGGAGATTTCTTTCAGTAGGTGTGGGGTGGGGCCCAGAAGTCTAGATCTTTAAGAAACTCCTTGGTTGATTGCAAAGCAGGCACATTGAGAGCCACATTGAGAAACTAGACCATCAAGTCTTACCTCACAGCTGGTATGCCTTGTACAATACTGACTTCTAAAACCTGCTTTCGAATCTAGGTTCCCCAACCTACTCTCTGGTGACTTTGGGCAGTCACTTCCCTTCTCTGAGTCTCACTTTCCTCCTTTGAAAAATAAATAGAGTATTAGGGAGCCCTGTCCTACTTCTGTGAGAAACATCTGACGTTAACACACAGTGAAATGATTCAGAACTAAGAGAAATGAGTGTCCTTGTTGTTTGTCAACACATCTTGCCACCCTGCAGAGAAGCCCCTAAAGGAGAAGGACCTGCCTTTGTTTATAGATTATTGTCTAAGCTGGTTCTTCTTACTGTGAAGATTCTGATTCATCTTATTAGCTATATACCCTGCCTTCAAAAGGCTGTTTTCAAATGAGAAACTGATAATAGAAACTTAAGGACAGGGAAGGTAAAGAGATTTATTTCTCATTATGCACCTGTTTTTATACCTTCGGAAATTTGTAACCAGTACATGTGTTATCTTTTCAAAACTAATAATAACAACAATAAATTCTTCCAGTAAAAGATAGTGAAATGAATAGACATATCTAATATGTTTCCTTCCTAAAAAACTACTAAATCTTCAATAAAGGAAAATTTTTAAAAGGCATTAAAGATAATTTTGAAAAGACTTAAACCCACAAAGATGGGGAGTTCAGAAGAAGAGACAACACAGTAACAACATTCTGGAAGGCGGAAAGCACATGTACCAGAGGTACCTGACTTGGCACGTCAAGAGAGCTGAGAACCAAGCTGGCCTCAGGCAGGGTTGAGAATCAATCTGATCTATACTGCAGAAGCCTCAGAGGGCTCAGGCGTGGTGTCATCAAGTAGCTCTGGAAGTGAAGGAGAGGGGAGGGGAACAAAAATCAGGGCTGTTTAAAAGCTGTTTAAGAAAAAGATAGATCCTTATATCCCCTACCCCAGTTCATGCTAATGGAAGACTGCCTCTCTCCAACCCCAGAAAAAATAAACAAGGGTTTTTTTCTGAAGAAGGAATAAAACAACGGGTTTCTGCTGTAGGAAAAACCAGGCACAGTCAAGGGTATGGGTACTATATGGAAATCAGGGGAATTAAAGCAATATGCAATACTGAGACCACCCACCCAAGCCCCACGTTTCCCAAAAGACAGGCCACCAAGTCTTTATTCTCCAGAGAGAATATTGGAAAAAATCTCCATGGAAAGTCTGTTCAGCCCAAAAGGAAAGACCTATGGGGTCTGATACCAAAGATTCCCACTACGAATTTCCCAAGCAGATAACCCTGATGTAAACTTTTCAGTTGACAAGCCCCAACCACATGCCCAGAGATACAGAGTGGCTTTTTTAGCCCCCTACTCTTAAACATGAGCAGGTACCAAGGGTTGCATATTGAAGAAAGCCTCTGAGTGATAAAGATAAAACAAGTAAACAAAAATAGAGAAAGTGAAGGAAGAAGAAAACTTGTAATATCCATCAGTAATTTTCTCAGGTAAAAAGAAAATACTCTCTATATGAAACAGGAAAAGAATGCCATAAAAGAAAGCAACATAGGCCGGGCGCGGTGGGTCACGCCTGTAATCCTAGCACTCTGGGAGGCCAAGGCGGGAGGATTGCTTGAGCTCAGGAGTTCAGGACCAGCCTGAGCAAGAGCGAGACCCCCCCCCACTATAAATAGAAAGAAATTAGCCAAACAACTAAAAATAGAAAAAATTAGCCAAACAACTAAAAATAGAAAAAATTAGCGGGGCATGGTGGCGCGTGCCTGTAGCCCCAGCTACAGAGGAGGCTGAGGCAGGAGGATCACTTGAGCCCAGGAGTTTGAGGTTGCTGTGAGCTAGGCTGATGCCACGGCACTCCAGCCCAGGCAACAGAGTAAGACTCTGTCTCAAAAAAAAAAAAAACAAAACAAAAAATTCAAGTAGAGTTACACAATCATTGGTTCTTAATCTAATTTCATCATTGGTCCATGCGTGATCCTGTTTGACTTATCTACTAAAAATATATATATTATATAAATAAAATCACCACCCAAACTGTTCACACTAGTTTATGGCTTCTTATGTTCCCCTTTCCCATCAGCGCCCCCTCCTCCCCCCACACTAGGTACCCACTGTCCTAAAAGACCTGTTTCCGTATATACACATATACTTTTTTAAACACATTTGTAGGTACTCCTGAAAATATACTGTTTAATTTTAACTGTTTTTAACTTTATCAAAGAGGTATCAAGCTGTAGGTAATAACTTCCTTTTTTTTTTTACTCTATAATCCCTAGATTCATCCACACTGAACATGTCTCTTGTTTTTTTCTGTTTTAAGAATATTCCTTTGTATGAATATACAGTTTAACTCCCCATTCTCCTGTTGATGGGCATTTGAGTTCTTTCTAGGTTTTTCCTGGTAGGAATTAAGCTGTGATGTTCTTTCTTCTCCACTGTCTCCTGGAGTGCACGCATACAGCAGCTTCTCCTGGGCCTACGCTTAACAGCGGGAACAATGGGTGCTAGAGTATGCGAAAGTTAGACCTCACAACTTGCTGCCACACTGATTTCCAAAGCAACATGTAAGTGACTCTGTTAGTCCACAGCTTGTCCAACATCTGATACTAGCAGACTTCCTAATTTTTGCCCATTGAATGAGTGTACATGGTTTCTTACTGGGATCTTGATTTGATTTTGCTGAGCACTAATGATAGTTCCTGTGCCTTCGTATGTATATTGGCCGTATGTTTTTTTTCCCCTGTATGATACTATTGTTCGTGTATGTTGCTCATTTTTCAGTTGGGTTGTTTGTCCTTTTCTTTATTGATTTGTAAGTGCTCTGTATTGTCTTGATGTGATCTTATTTTGGTTTGCATGTATACTTGAATTTTTTAAAATACCAAAAAAATAAAGGAGAAAAGGCAGGGAAAGATGAAATCTAGAGAAAAATAGAAGCTTCCAATTGGGAACACTGATGTCAGAGCAGGATCAGGGTGTGTCAGGGTGACTGACAGGACCCAGGGCTGGAGACCAGATAGCTCACAGATGAGCCTTTTTATAATCCTGGCCAGCCACCTGTCTTTTTCATCTTTAGAGCTGCTCCCATTCCCCAGTACTCGCCCAAGGCCTGGCACAGCATCTAACAATGCCCAAGGAATATATGTGGGAGTGAATGAATGAATAACCAGGTGAATGAATGAAGCCCTGAGCCCATAGGCAATGTGGTGGCAGAAAGGGACTTTCAGTACCCTCACTGCCATCTGTCCTCCATAGAACCACAATAAACCTCCTCCAGCAAGGCCAGACCTGCTGCCCAATATTGAAGGAGGCTCTGTCTCCCTGAGAGAGAGGGCAGAGAGCCCACAAGGGCTCAATCTTATCAGTGCAGAAAAATGGACTTGGTCCCTGCTCACCGGTACACCTCCCAGGGTCCTCTCCTCCCCAGGCCTCTGTCCCCAGTGTCTCAGCAGCAACACCCTCGGTGGGGGAATGCCGAAGAGTGTGGGCAGACGTGGTCAGAGCCATGGCAAATCTGTCCACCTGACTCTGGCCCCCAACCTCATTACTTTAATCCCCAGGGACCAAAGAATAAATAGACAGACTTGGGGTTTTTGGTTGTACAGAATGATGGGCTTCTCATCCAACCTATGGCACCCCTGTCTGTAGGCAGCAAAGTTACTTCCAGTACTTTTCAGCAAACTCCCGCAAACAATGTTGCTATGAATGGCCTTATAACTTTTTCATGTTGCAAAGTGGAGGAAAAAATGGTGAGAGATCCTCACTTCTGAATGCCATGAAATGTGTACAGTATTATTTACTGCAACATTGTGTTATCAAAAGAAAGGAAACAACCTAAATGCCCATCAACAGGGAACTGATTAAATAACTTACGAAACTTCCAGTCCTGGGATGCCGGTAAAGTAATAATAATAAGAATTTATGACACAGAAATATTGTGAACTATTACCATTAAAATGAATGGGGTGGATTTCATGTACTAATATGAAGGAGTCTCAGGGGTGAAAAAGCGTAAAGTGCAGTGGATATGGCATGTTGCAATCTGCGTAGAGGAAATAGGTATCTCTGCATTTGCTTGAAAATCGTATAGAGAGAATATTACTGGAAGAATACATACAAAATTGGTAATATTTCTGGCCGGGCACGGTGGCTCACGCCTGTAATCCTAGCACTCTGGGAGGCCAAGGCGGGTGGATCGTTCTGAGCTCAGGAGTTCGAGACCAGCCTGAGCAAGAGCGAGACCCCATCTCTACCAAAAATACAAAGAAATTAACTGGACAGCTAAAAATATATATATAGAAAAAAATTAGCCAGGCATGGTGGCGCATGCCTGTAGTCCCAGCTACTCGGGAGGCTGAGACAGTAGGATTGCTCGAGCCCAGGAGTTTGAGGTTGCTGTGAGCTAGGCTGACGCCACGGCACTCGCCCCAGGCGAGAGAGACTCTGTCTCAAAAAAATAAAAATAAAAAAATAAAAAACAAAATTGGCAATATTTCTGCCTTTAAGAAGAAAATTGGAGGCCGGGCGCAGTGGCTCACACCTGTAATCCTAGCACTCTGGGAGGCCGAGGCAGGTGGATTGCTTGAGCTCAGGAGTTCGAGACCAGCCTTAGCAAGAGCGAGACCCCATCTCTACTAAAAAAAAAGTAGAAAAATTAACCAGTGCACACCTGTAGTCCCAGCTACTCGGGAGGCTGAGGCAGGAGGATTGCTTGAGCCCAGGAGTTTGAGGTTGCTGTGAGCGAGCCACGGCACTCTAGCCTGGGGGACAGAGTGAGACTCTTGTCTCAAAAAAAAAAAAAAAGAAGAAGAAGAAAATTGGGTTGTAAGGAACAGGGGTAACATGGAGATGACTTTTCAGTAAATTATCTTCTTTACCTCCTAAATTTTGTATCATAGGCATATATTACCTACACAAAAATTAAACTGAATTTTTTTTTTTTTTGAGACAGGATCTTGCTCTGTCACCCAGGCTAGAGTATAGTGGCATGATCATAGCTCACTGCAACCTCAAACTCCTGGACTCAAGCGATCCTCCTGCTTCAGCCTCCCAAGTAGCTGAGGCTACAAGCTCGTGCCATCACGCCTGGCTATGTTTTTTATATTTTTTGTAGAGATAGGATCTCGTGATGTTGCCCAAGTTGGTCTCAAACTCCTGGCTTCAAGTGATTCTCCTACCTCAGCCTCCCGAAGTGCTGGGATTCCAGCCATGAGCCACCATCCCTGGCCTAAACTGAATTTTCTAAAGTGGCATACTGGAACTCATGAGGATCTTAAGGTGCTTTGACCACTTTCTGCTCTACTAAGTTTGAAGTTCTCCCCTCTGAGGACTAAGGGGCTACTGTCACCACAATTCTTGGAAAGAGCTGAAAAAAGAACCCAGGAATACAGCTCCCTGGGAGCCTTCATAGTCCCCTCCAAACGCAAGTGCTCACGTTGCTCAGCCAGGATCACTGCTGTCCTCCCTCCCCTGGCAATTCCAGGCACCCCCCCCCCACCTCATGCTGCTGCCAGATAAAGCTTCTAGAAGCTCACCTCTGCTCATGTTTCTCTCTTGCCCAAACCCTTTTATGGCTCCCACCGTGAGCCAATTAAATCTAAATTCTGGGGACTCTGGGCCAGGCATTAGTATTTTTTTCAGTTCCTCAAGTGACTCTAATGTGTAGCTCCATTGCCCTGGAGCAAAGGTATCCAACAGAACTTTCCTTGATGATGGGAATGTTCTATATCTGTGCTGTCCAATACAGCAGCCACCAGCTATATGAGCCT
>RJWJ010038308.1:0-15055 GCA_004363605.1 Indri indri
GTTCTAAACAACCCTCAAGATTAGAAAGAGGACCAGCCTGAGCGAGAGCGAGACCCCATCTCTACTAAAAAAAAAAGTAGAAAGATATCAGCTGGACAACTAAAAATATATAGAAAAAATTAGCTGGGCATGGTGGCGCATGCCTGTAGTCCCAGCTACTTGGGAGGCTGAGGCAGGAGGATTGCTTGAGCCCAGGAGTTTGAGGTTGCTGTGAGCTAGGCTGACGCCACGACAACCTAGCTTAGGAACAGAGTGAGACTCTGTCTCAAAAAAAAAAAAAAAAAAAAAAAAAAAAAAAAAGATTAGAAAGAGAACAGGCTCCAGAGAGAGCCAATAATGTTAACACAGAGGAGAAAACTCTCCTAGCAAATTAGAGCTTCTCTGAGGTAGCAGAAAGTATTACTGATAAAGTTAGGGATCTACACATTACAGAATTAGGAAATATTTCTCAAACTGCAGGTTCTCTACAAGAATCTTTAATTTCTTAATGTTGATGATTATGTAAAAATACATGTTTCTTTCTTTTTTTTTTAATCATGTTCTGAATCATTTTATATTCTTTTCACCAAGGACTAACATACAGTTTCAGGCAATGCATTTGCATTTGTGTTTATGATTGTGTTGTTACCAACTATTCACCTAAATTATCATCATTAACTTTTAATTCAGTACTTCGCAAGTATTTCCTCAAGAAATCTTAGGGATTCGTGAATTTTAAGCTGAAAAAATAATTGGTGTATGGTGAAGGGCGTGTGAATATGCCACCCCAAAAATATGCCTCCTAGGTGGATGTATTATTTTTGCCTAAAGGCAATCGAGGACCAGCAGGTGTAGGGAAAAGCTCCTTACTTCCCCTTAACTACCTAAAAGGTAGAGTATAAATTTCACCTTTGTTAAAGGAAATTTTCATTTCTAAAGGAAATTTCCAATTGCAAAGGAATAGAGCTACTCCAGGGGACAACTGGAACCACCTGAGAGACTTTCATCTGCACAAAAAGACAGTCCTTATTTACCACCCATTTCCTTTCCTCGCCCAGAAGCCACAAACCCATTTCCTTTGTTTGTAGGATGGCATATAAGCCTCCACCACCCGCCTGCTTCTGTGAGTCACATTTCTTTGTGAAACTCCCATGGGTAGGTACAAAATTCAACTGTTTTTCTCTTGTTAACCTATCTTTTGTCAGTTTAATGTCCAGGGCCCCAGCCAGAGAACCCAGCAGGGTAGAGGGAAAAGTCTTTTCTTCCCCTGCAATGGTTAGGAACTAGGCCCCGGAATGAGACACCTTTAGATGTTATTTAACCCAGAAGGTTAACTTCCTAAATTCATACATCCACAAAATTGGGATAATGTTAGTGAGGTTTAAATAAAATAATGCTTAAAAAGTGCTCACTACAGTGCCTGACATATAGAAATCACTGAAAATAATGCTAGCTACTTCTGTGATACGACTTCTATTAACAGTACTAGCTACTTAAAAAAAAATTATGTCACCTATTCTTGTTTTTGATTCTATGTTTGTCATAGATATTTTATCTAATATTTCAAAATAATATATAGTCTTAGGAGACAGAGTTGGTGATGACTGATATGTTACAATCTGAGGCACCCTGTGAGGAACTCCTTAATAATATTTTAAAATTTTTCTCCTGCCACTAAAGATCTATAACTCGAGATTCAATACTTATATTTTTATATCAGAAACAGCTAGTTGTCTGCCAAAATTTGTGCTTCCCCTTTAGAGAATAAAGAGTTGTCATTGGAAGCTGCTCGGACAAGGACTACATTTCCCTGTTCCTTGTACACCTGATAAAGCCTCCTTCTAGTTCTAACCTGTGTCCTATGAGTAGGAGTGATGTACGGCATTTTCAGGTCAAGATTTAAGACGAAATCATGCATTCTCCATCATCTTTTTCCTTCCACCTGCTGAATTCTTTTGAAGATTCGGCTGTAGGGAAAGACTGAACCACAGGCTGGGAGGAGACTGGATACCTGAATCACCACATGGAGGAAAGCTGACCGTCCACAGGTGACACTGACTTGGGTGGTTAGATGAATGAGAAATAGACATGCTTTAAGTTTGAGCTGTATGTTTTGCACCCTCCTAACAGTACCCTAATTAACACAATAATTGCTACCTTGAAAGACGTATTACTACAATAAATCTAAAGAAACAGTTATTGACTGAACACTTGGGTAGCAGAAACAGATGTTGAGTGCTGGTAAGAGGGAGACCCACCTTATGCCTTGGCAAAGCATTTAAAAAACTATGCTTATGATAACCTAAAAGGCAGAATATGCATCAACGATTGCTATGTCTTCACAATTCTTCCCCTTCGTAATAGGAGCTTTTATTGTGGTTATCTTGTCACTGTTTTATCATTACAAAATGTGCAAATCAGGAATGATGTTTCTTCTGAGAACTGGCTGTCCCATTGGAGACTGTATTTCCTACTCCCCTTGCATCGAGGTATTGTCTCCAGATTAGTTCTCACTGATAGAGAAGATTTAAAAGTGTGTCTACCCAAAGGCAGTCATTTTATCAAAAAGACACCTGCACTCAAATGTCTATTGCAGCACAATTCACAACCGCAAAGATGTGGAATCAACCTAAGTGCCCATCAGTTCATGAGTGGATAAAGAAAATGTGATATATATACCATGAAGTACTGCTCAGCCACGTGAAGGAATGAAATAATGTCCTTTGCAGAAACTGGGATGGAACTGGAGACCATTATCCTAAGTGAAATATCTCAGGAATAGAAAAGCAACATGCTCTCACTAATCATTGGGAGCTAAACGATGGGCACACATGGGGACAAAGAAACGTAAAGGACACTGGAAACCAAGAAGGGGGTACAGTGGGAGGAGGTGAGGGGTCAAAACTTACCCATTGGGTACAATGAACGCTATTCGGGTGACGCATATGCACGCTTACGGCCCTGACTTAAGCATTATACAAGGTATCCATGTAACGAAATCTTTTGTATATCCTTAATATTTTGAAATTTAAAAAAAAAAATTTAAAAAATAAAGTGAGTCATTTCTGGGCCAGGCTCTTTAAGATATGGGTAACTTCTCCTCACTCTCTTTTTTCTTCCCTGGCTAAAAGGAAATGACAGTGAGGTTCAGGAGATGGCAGAGACGCAAGGGAAAAAAAGCCTGGGTTCTTGAATCACCAAGTGGAGAACAGCCACACACAGACCAGAAATACCCACCTGGCCTGCGATGCGAGCAAGAAATAAGCCTGGATTTTGTTTAAGGTATATATCAATATTTTCAGCATTTATTTGTTGTCACTGTTAGTATTATCCTGATTAACACTCTTGCTAGGGTTGTTGTAAGGATTACAAATTATCATATGTGAAGCTCTTTAAAAAGTGCCTGACATATAGTAAGCACTAAATGTACGTTAGCTATTATTATTTAGAATTCTCTTTGAAAATAGCCTTGGAGAGGTGATCTTCAACTTTAATCTTTGAGATTTAGAAAGTTATATTAGAAAATAATTTCTATGCTAGAAAGTTACACTAAAAAACAATCCAAGTTCTGTGTCTTTAGAGAAAAGTAAAGTAAGTCAATCCCTAAGAGGATGAGTGGTTTGCTGTAAAGTCGCTTTATCAGCCATAAGCACTTTATTATGAATTAGTTGCTTTCTGCTTCAGCCAGGAAAGAGCAGGCTGCGGTGGGAATGAGACTAGGATGAGTAGAAGGAATGCAGATTCATGCAAAGATGCTTCATAAAATGTAATAAATAGCTGGGTGTGGTGGTTCATGCTTATAATCCCAGCACTTTGGGAGTCCGAGGCAGGCAGATTGCTTGAAGCCAAGAATTCAAGATCAGCCTGGGCAACACAGTGAGACCCCATCTCAAAAAAAAAAATTAGCTGGGTATGATGGGCACATTACTCTGAAGGCTAAGGTAGGAGGATCACTTGAGCCTGGGAGTTTGAGATTACAGTGAGCTACGATCATGCCACTGTACTCCAGCCTGGGCAACAGAGCAAGACTCTATCTCTTAAAAATAAATAAATAAATAATAAAACATAATAAATATATTTTGGATGCTTGTTGGCACAGACTCCCTTTCTCTGGAACTTACCCCCCCGCAAGCCTCTGCTGAAGGGCTGAGCACGGGTGGCCACTGATGTATCCCAGCCCCTCTGCAGGGCAGATCTGTACACCCCACCCACGCTGAGACAATCAGCGTCTTCTCTTGGAACCAATGTGGAATTGACCGCCTGAAAGTTTATGTTAGCTGTGGGGAGCTCTGTCATGTGGCATCATGCCTGGGGACAGTTTTGTGACATACAAAAAACCACACGAAGGCCCAGATCACAGGAGAGTAGAGAAATTTTGAATCAGTGAAGGGATCTGGTCTGCAGAGGTAAGAATAGGGCAGGTATTCAGAAAGAGCAGAGGAGAGAGGCCGTGTAGCTCCCAGGACTTACGGAGCATGACCCCCAGCCCAGGAGCTTACCAATTCCCATCCACAGCTCCCATAGGGTTGGACTAAATATTTTCATGGTTCTTGTGTCCTTAAAAATAAACCTCCTTTCAAAAAATCTGAGCTAGCTGGGTTAGTTTCTGTTCCTTTCAATAAAGGACTTGGTAATGACATAGTCAATGACTAAGTCGATTAGAATAAAAGTCCCCTAACCATGTTTGCTTACTTATTGCAAAGTAACAGCAACAACAACGCAAAGTCCTCCTCCGCCCAGGGAGAAGAGGTTATTAAAGACCCTGCTACTACGGGAACTGAGTCCTCCAGTTTCCACTTCCAAAAGTCTGGATTTGATGCTCTTCTGAATAGTCTAATTTCCTAGCAATCATCTGGGTAGTGATTTGAATTGAAGGGATCATATTTTTCATATTTCTGCCACACCAGATCAAATAAACCAAATTTTTGGATGTTATCCTACTCAGAATTTTTCTTTTTGGAGAAAGAAGAGTGGAAAGGGAATTTTATTTCCTTCCAATAATAATACGTGTTCATTGTAAAAACCTTTGCTAATATAAATATAAGAAAATTTTTTTTAAAAATTGCTGTTTTTCCACCAACAGATAATCATCAGTAATTTTTAGGACAAAATCCCAGCAATGATGAAAACATAATCACATCATTATCTTGACTTGTGCTCAAGAAATAATACTATTTAACTGGTTGCATTTCTTCATGTGTTCACAGACATTTTCTTCAAATAGTTCACCGAAGACCAGACTTTGACTCACTGGGAAATACTTTGCAATCAGGCTTCTTTATTCTTTCTGATAACCCACAAACAATATACTTTCATTCAATTCCTTTGTTCTCTAGGAAATGCAGAGAAATCATTATCTAATTGAGATATCCCGTATGTCATAGAGACAAGGAGGTTTATACTACGGCCCCAGTTCTTTGTATTTTCTCATCTGTTTTTTATCAGCATTTAATGGAAGCATGTTCTTCACTTCCTGGCTGTCCACTTGTGTTTCCTGTTAAGACACCAAATCAGAAATGACTTCAATGCCAAAGGGTCTGCTTGGCCACTCTGGAATCATGTTTTGTTTTATCTCCTCCTTATTTTGGGCTTTCACTGGACTCGCCTCTGTTCATTTTCTAAGATGTGATATTTCATTTCCCCCCCTTGGGGTTAGCATTCATTATCTCGTTCCTCCTATCACTATCCCTTATTGGATTAAAATGACCATTTCTTGTTTTATTGACAATATTTTAAAAATGAATTATCCTGATCTCATGTTACTTGCTCGTCACACCGGTGATTCATTGTTATAGAGAAATTCTACTCTTTTAGTAGCCAAAGTAGAAATACAGCTATAAGTTTCAGACGTGGTTTTCCTTCTTTCACACATACGATTTTTACTATTAGCCCTATTTACCTCTGTTTTCCTTTAACAAAGGGGATGTAGTTAAAATATGGAATTTCCTAAAATTTGTTAATTATCCACTGTGGTTTTCTGTTTTCTGAGTTGTTTTCTCTTTTAATTTCAAACTTTTTTGGAGGGGCCATTTTCAGAGGATGACATTCTCCTCGGTGGCTACTAGGGACTTATGTTTCCATTCTGCTGAATCGTTATCATTTTTCTTTTCTTTAACCAGTGAAGATTAACATTTTACTTTTTTTTTTTTTTTTTAAGACAGAGTCTCACTCTCTTGCCTGGGGCTAGTGCCATGGCGTCAACTTAGCTCACAGCAACCTCAAACTCCTGGGCTCGAACAATCCTACTATCTCAGCCTCCCGAGTAGCTGGGACTACAGGCATGTGCCACCATGCCCGGCTAGTTTTTTTTTTTTTCTTTCTATATATATTTTTAGCTGTCCAATTAATTTTTTTCTATTTTTGGTAGAGATGGGGTCTCGTTCTTGCTCAGGCTGGTCTCGAACTCTTGAGCTCAGAACGATCCGCCCGCCTCGGCCTCCCAGAGTGCTAGGATTACAGGCGTGAGCCACTGCGCCTGGCCTAACATTTTACTTTTTTTGAAGATTTTGCTAAAGTTCCGTCAGGAGGGTAGAGAATTAATCTATTTAATCTGATCACACTTTGCTGCCAAGCATGGTAGCCAAAGTTCGAGCTCTCCATAACCCACAGCAGCTGGGACACGTAGAATATAGTAGAATCCTCTGATTCTCATTCAGTTAACAAATATTTAATGAATTTCTGCTGTGTATTGGAAACTGTTCGCCTTGAATAGGATGGACACGATCCCGGCTCTCAAGGAACCCTTGGTCTAGTGGGGCAGGTGAACAGATACTATGTGTTGTGATACCTTTTGTTAGCATGTGACTGGGGTAAGCGCAGTGTTAGAGGCTCACAGACCAGGTGTGAATGACAGAAAAAAGGTACCTGAAGATCTAGAAGAGGTAGGCAGAGAGGAGGGAGCCTAAAAAGAGAGAAGAGCTGAAAGGAAATCCTGGAGGCATCGGAAGGGGTGTTTGGAGAACACCAAGGACCGTACATAACTGGTAGTGTGTGTGCAAGCGGGGCCGTGGATGGTGCTGGGGCAACAGGGGAGGGTGCACCCAGACTGGGAATGGTTTGTGTGCCATGCTGAAGAGTTTGTACTTTACCCTGGGGAGGCAGAGAAAGCGCTGAGGTATTTGTAGCAGGCGTGTAATTGTCAAATTTGGGATTTCTAAGGAGTGATCTAGTGGTGGAGCGTGTGACGTGGCTCAGGAGGTCCTTATCACAGGTGTATCGGGTGTTTTTCTGTGGACCGAGGTTTGCGTCAGTGAAGGTCTAGGGTCAAGACCACCCCCCAACACTGGCCATTTACCTCTTTTTTTCTCCTTTCTTTCTTTTTCTCCCTTTTCCCTCTCCTCTCCTTCTTTCTACCCCCTCAGCTTCCTGCTTCTCTGAAACATTCTCTTTGGAAGCTCTTAAATCTCAAATGGTTCATAGGCAGGTTAAAAAAACAGTCAGTGAAAACGTTCCCATTTAGTTGTGGATGTCCTGTCTTTTTCTCTGTGGTAAATGCTAAATGACTTCCTGGCAGAATTTCCTTTTGTGGATGCTCAAAGCTCTGATTTTCCCTTTCTCTACCTGTAAATCTCCATCACTGCCCATTTTCACCTTTGGCATAGGAAGGGAGAAAATAGAAATTCAAGTGAATTGATTGTACTATTGACTTGTGGTTCTTGTAGAACGTTTATTGTAGAATATGAAAACTACAAGTGATCTTAACGTTTTTTGTAATGTCTTTTAAACTGTAGGTTGTGACCCATGTGTAGGTCATGAGATCAATTTAATAAGTCATGACCTGCATTAAAAAAAAAAAAACCCAACAGGACACAGTCTAATAGAATAGAAAATATCAGAGTGCACTGAATTTACAAAGGGTCAGTATTATGAAACTTTTACTTCAATTATAGGCATATATGTTTATGCATGCAGATAATATAACATATATGTCTTACTGTGTGTATGGTAATCAAAAAAATTAAATTTAAAAAATGAAAAACAATAAAAACAGTTTGAAGGACACTGTCTAAGATCAACCTTTTTCCACTGTGAAGATGGAAGAAGCTGAGAACCAGAGAAATTGACTCGTCCAAGTTTAGGAATTAGTGGCAGACATAAGAATTTGAACTCAGATATCCTATAGTCTGATATTCTCTGACTAAAAGTTGATAATGCCTAAAATGAGGACTAGAGATTGTGGATTTCATTTACTTAATTTATCCTTAAACTTACATTGTGAAAGATAATTAAATGTTCAGCACACTTTGCTATTTTAGCAGTTATGAAAAAACATACCATGTTTCTATTTTTGCTTTGCATCATAGCTGAGCATTGGACTTTGATACGTTGTCAGTTTATGCTTTTATTTTAAAATTCCTTTTTGTGGGCAACTTTGCTTTATACAATGGGCCCTCCATATCCGAGGGTTCTGTATCCATGAATTCAACCAACTGGAAAATATTCAGAAAAAAAATTTCACAAAATTCCAAAACGCAAAACTTGAATTTGCTGCATGCTGAGTACTACGCAAAGGTAGTGATGTATAGGCTTTGTGATAGGTATTATAAGTAATCTAGAGATTATTTGAAACAGGTATATCAGAGGATGTGTGTAGGTTATATGCAAATACTATGGCATTTTATATAAGGGACTTGAGCATCCATGTATTTTAGTATCCCAGGGGATCTTGGAACCAATCATGGATACTGAGGAACAACTTATTCATGTTTACATTTATGAAATAAAGATCATCTAGCTTTTTGTTTCTAAGTTAAATGGCTGAATAATTATTTTGACCCTTCTTTCATATTCCTTAACCATCTTGACAAATAAGCATTCCAAGACGTTTACAGGAGTTTCACCTGAAATCAGGGAACTGTTCAATGGACCCTTGAGGCTTCTCTAGCCTTGTGATTCTATTGCATTTACCTTTGTAATCAGTTTGGATTTTCTCTTCTTTTTTTCCAGGAAGTTAAACTTTTCTTTTTTCTTCACATAGCATTTCATGACTTAGTTTCAGGAAGGCATTGTGGTGCAACAAAGAATGCTGGAATGGGAATCCAGAGACATGAATTCTGAGCCTTCATGTCACCTAATTGATTTTGTTTGAATTTAGCAGGTCTCATAATGAATGCCTTTGAGTTTTGATGTCTTCATTTGAAAATTGAGGAAGTGAGTCTTGATTATCTAGATGTTGCTGCAATCAGTGTTTCCTAACTAAGTAAAGGTTACGAGTTTTATGACAGAAACTATTGCCTAGAAAATTGTATATGCATATATAGACACGTTTTTATATAAAATTTTATGGGGGTTTCTGGATTTTTGTAACCCATTTACAGATTCATAGTTTCAAAACCCTGCTTTAAATAACTTCCTGTTTGTCATACAATGTGCCGGATTCTCGACATTTCCTCTTTTGAACTTCCTAAGGAATTCCTACTTTTGCTTCCTTCCTGTTCCCTTTGCACCTCCTTAAAGATATCCTCCATAGTTCAAGGATTCCTAGAGCTGGAAGGAAATTTGAGGGAGCCAGGTCATCCATCTCTTTCCTTCCAGTCTGTTACCTTCACCTATAGTGCCTCCCATTTGTCCATTCAGTAACTCCATGGTGTTTTTACTTCAAACACTGATATGGACAATGCCACCTTAAAATCTGTTTCTCATATAAGAGCCCTTTATTCACTCATTCTACAAATATTTACCAAGCATCTCCTTGGGTCAGGCACTGTGCTCTGTGCTGAGGATATAATGGTGAATGAGGCAGACATTGCCCTTGTCCCAAGAGGCTTATATTCTAGTGGAGAGACTGACAACAAGGAAGTTACCAAAGAAATTAATAAAATGACTTCAAGCTACGATCAGTATTGTAAAAGAAATACACATGCAGTTGAGGAGGAGGATTACAAGGGGAAATCCTCTTTTATAGAGTGTTCAGGAGGGCCTCTCTGAGAAGGTGACACTTAAACTGTGGCTAAAAGATAAGGAAGTGCTTGCCATGCAGAAGAGGAAGGAAAAGCATCTCCACAGAAAGACTAACATGTGTTAAGGCCCTGAAGCAGGAAGGGATGGAGGATAGTTTAGGAACTGAAAGAACAGTTTGCCTGGAGCTTAGTGAGTGAGAAAAAGAATGGTGCAAGATGGAGTTGGCAGATGGCAGGGGCCAGACTGTGCAGGGCGTTGTTGGACACAGTGTAGAGTTTGGGTTGTACCAGGCAAGGCAGTATATTAGCAATTAAATGGATGGGCTTTGAGGCCAGGCTGCCAGCGCTGTGTCCCATCTCTACTACTCACTATCTGTGTGCATCAGCCACTTGTGCCCTACTTCTGACTCTCTGGCCTCACATATCTCGAGGGTCTTTGGCTACTCATTCTGCTCCAGCTGCCGGTGTGACAGGCAGCTCTGTCTGGGTTCTGATGGAATTCACATAGACCAACCTGGTAAGAGCTTGCCTTATGCCCTGTCACACCTGTCATCTTTTGCCCAGGTACATTCCTACTGGTGCAAAGACCTGCCTGTGGGCACAAGTGCCAGGGGGCTAAGGCCCCATGGGGTAAATCTCTGACCAAAGAAAGAGAGGGAGATGCCAGTGACTAAATCCTGCCCCATCTCCACCAGATGGAGTGTCCTGACATAGAGATAGTGAGGCAAGATCAAGCACTCAGTTGTACTTGATACCACAGGTGGCTTCACCTTGATACTGGTTGTCTCTCCTTGCCTGACTCATGGCTACGTGCCTGACATTGCATTCCCAACAGGGGAGTGGTACAAGGTGTTTACTGCAGGCTCTGCTTTCTTGGAAACCCAGGGTAAGACAGACTTCTTGGACAAATTCCCTTTCAGTGCCTCAGTTTCCTCATCTGATAAATACACGTTATGATAACAGTACCTTCCTTATAGGGTTGAGCGCTAAATAAATTAAAATGTGTAATGCTGGTAGTATAGCGCCTGGCATACTGAATGTGCTATGTGTGTGCTATTTTTATCATTATAATTTATTCTAAGTGAAATGGGGAGCCCTTGAAGGACTTTAAGGAGACTGTCCCAAACATCAGAAAATGTCTGATTGCTATTTTAATAAGTTCTTTCTTGTACCTATATGGAAAATAAATCAGAGAGAGACAAGAATAGAAGTGGAGAGACATTTAGGTGGCTGCTGCAGGAGTAAAGAGAAGAGATCTTAGTAACCTAGAACAGAGCGTTAGCAGTGGGAACCAACAGAAGTGGATGGATCCGGGCAATACTTGGGAAGTAGAATTTACAGAACTTAAACAGTGGATTGCATGGAGAGTAAGCAAAAAGGAAGGTCACCTAAAAATATGTATTGCTCTTCATGACAGGTGGATGACACATTCTAAACCCAGCCAAGCCCCCTTAAGATATGAAGTCGATTTCTCCCCATTACAAGACCATGGACTTCATGTTCTCTTTGTCTTCATTGAAATACTTATCTTGCTCTTCATCACGTATCTTATGGCTGCAGCCAAAATGGTGCTGTCTACCACCTATTTTTAACCTGCCACCACCTCCTGTGGCCCAGTAATGGGATCTTTCAATAGCAAGATACAAGTCTTCTCCTTGTGCCACCTTGGCTTTCTGCCTTCTCCCCCCATTCTGCAACTTATCCATCCCCTCTGACCCCCTCCGGCAAACTCACCAAGTGGTCCTATCTCCCACCCTCATGATTTTGTGATTGTTTTGACCACAAATGTCATGCAATTTCCACTTCAATATCCCAACTCTTTGCTTCTGTGTTGGATCAGTTGCCTATATTCTCTTCGACTCTGCAACAATAACATCCGCCTACTGCCCGTGGCCAACAGGTTCAGGACTCATAACCAGTTGATCGGGTTTGCTCCAGTTCTTATTAACTGTGCTTACCTAGCAAAACTGGGGCTGGAAGAATGGCTCTACCTGGTTGAAAAAACAGGATTAAGTAGTTTAAAAATGCATGTTCTCAATGCAGCTCATCTGTAAAAATTTCAATATAGACCCACACTATAAATATGTAGAATCAAAGACCATCTCAAACTCAGTTTATACAGAATTGCATGCAAAAAGGAACTTAAGAGACTTTGATTAAGTTCCAGACAAACCATTTAAACAAGTCATTCTATAGCCTTAAAATTACCATGGCTCTCTCAAAGGAATAGTTTTTTTTTTTTCAATTGATTCTCCACTCTAAGAATGCACAACCTATTCTTTAAGCACTGTCGAAATTCTTAAATAAATGGCTATTGAGTACCTGGTACGTGAAGGGCACAAGACTGTTTATTCACTTCCTTTTCATCCATAAGCAGAGATTTAGCTTTCTTGGGTTTCTTTGTAAACGTTCATTGCTCTCAGTCATTCGTTCTCATTCTTCTCGCCCGTCTTCCATAGCTCACTCCCACTTTAGAAAAGTCATTATTATTAGGGGTCCGCTCTGTGTTTTCTCCCCTTGTGGCTTCCTCACTTTAACTATAGACTGTTTAGAGTTCAAAATACATTTCTTTGTACTATCGCAGACTGTGATTATTCAAAAGCTGGTGACTAAGGGAAGAAAGAGGAGCTCCATTCATGATTTGGATCAGAGAAAGGGAACAGATGTTATCAGATGCCCTGTTTTAATGTCATACAAATAACATGACTCACACTGGTTCAGGTGTAGTCTGCATACATCAGAGAGAAGGAGGTGAACTGCTGACATGGCAAAGAGGTTGCAAAAAGCTGACTTTGGTTTGGCAGCTACAGTGACATCTGAGCCATAGCTTGCATTTTGATGGTCTCAGAAAGAAAGACAGGAAAGAGGAATGAAGGGAGGAAGGAGAAGAAGGAAGAAAGGGAGGGAGACAGGAAGGTGTTTTTTCTTAATGGGATAGATTCAGACATTCAGTTACCTTACAGAATTTGTTTTAAGCAGGACTTTTCTTACAGAGAAAATCCATGAGAATGGTAGAATAGAAAATAGTGTGGATTTTCCTAATAAATCTCTGGAATCTCTGAGTGGCAGCCTCCTCATAAGAAACCCAGGGTCCTTTACTTTGGGCCTAGTCTGTGACGATAGATGTGCTGCCACGTCAGGTAAAATGATGGATCCAGAAATGGTGGCAACCTGGAACAGCAGCTTGATTCCAGCTGGTCTTATCAGGAAAGAGGCCTGTACTGTGGGTATCTACATGAGTGACCCTGATGGCTTGATCAGCAGCTGCAATTTGTCTCCGCTTTTCATGGCCCCAGAGAAGCTATCTTTAATTTGTGAATCTTTGGCTTTCCAAATGGCAGATTAGTTAGGCCACTTGCAACTGCCAAAGGGTCAGTAAAAATCTAACAATCTTCATCAAAAAAATTATTGGCCAGAGCTATGACAAGTCTTGAGTTCTGCCCATTGAGCAAAGCAACCCATGTACATTTTTGGCTTTGCATAGCTGGTGCAGAGTTTGTATAGCTTCAGCAGCCCAGCAGACATTATTGGGTTTCAACTAAGCCTGATTGTCACTGACTCAGGCCCATTGGAAAAAAAAAAAAGAGAGAGAGAGTGTCTCAGAGATTCCATAGGAAACAATAATTCCAACAATGAATTAAAATTTGAAATGATTTGAGGAGAAACAAACACTCTCCCCAAATCTACACGTCAAATCCACATCAATTTAATAGGTATTTGGTGAAAACTTACTAGGTAATGTGTGGTACTAATGGTTAACACAGAAGAGTTCATGTCCTCAAGGAACTTTAGAACCTACAAGGAAAATAAGATGTATAAAAATAACTACAGCATAAAGCAAAGTGCTTTGGTAGAGGCATCAGTACTGTAGAAGCAAAGAAAATGTAGTTTGCTGCTGTTTGAGAGATTTTAGGGTTTATGAAGAAGGTGACATTTTAAAAACAGGTGGCATTTGTATCTCTGATAGATGAGGAAGAAATTGCAAGTATAGAGGCAGGAAAGTTCTGGAAATATTTAGCGATAGGTGAGTGGTCATGTTTGGCTGAAGGATATATTGGAAGAGATGAAACAGAAACAAAAAAGGCATTTGAGGAGTTTCATTTTTATTCTGTGAGTCCTAGGGAGCACTGAAGGTTACTGAAGAGAAGGCTGACACATTTTGTCAGAGCTTTAGGAGTTTTTTGACAGCAGTTGGAGGATGTTTAGAGGATGCAGGACTAGAGTTGAAGAATACAGCAGGGAAGCCACTACTGTACCGCAGGGCCTGGGCTAGGAGAAGCAGATGGGATACATATGAAGGGTGTTTACCAGGTAGAATCCACAGGACTTGACAACTGATTAAATCTTTTCCTATCTGTCCAGGGGAAGGGGAAGCATGTGATGAAAAGAAAAAGTTTAAGTTAGGACTTTGTAAATGATGGAAACCCAACTTGATTCGTGTAAAAAGAAAAAAGGAAAATGTATTTGCAAAGTGAGATGACTAACCTAAATTTGGGAAGGGAAAAGATAAACCAGGTAAGGACCATTGAATCAGGGCCTCGGATGTCATTCTTCCTCCATATCCTCTTTTTGAATGTGGCCTTTGTACTTTTCTGCTACAGAAAGACTCTCTCCATGCTTGAAGGTCATGGTCGTAGTTGGTTAAGCCATCATGTTCTTCTAGCTGTGAGACTCAAGAAGAATGGAAGGTTTTCAGAGATAAATACTGATTCATGGGCTGGAGCCATGCCTTGGACCAGTCACTGGACCTGGCAATGAGTACTGTTTTGGGCAGACCCCATGAAATCATGGTTGGGAGTAAGGGAAGATATCATAGGCCTGGCCACAGCTGCACTACTTGTGAGTGGAGGAGCCATCTCAGCTAACCCCAAGGGAGACAGTAAAGAGGACAGAGGAGTTTAAATTATGACCGGGCTTCTGGGCCATTGTGTTTGGGAGCATGATGGTATCTTTAACAGACAGAGAAATGGGTTTGGGCAAAGTACTGAGTTTTATTTTAGACATCTTATTTTTAAGGTGGTATCAGGTTATCCATGTGGGATTATGTGGGACGCTCTTAGAAATTGGGGCTTTAGCTCTTAGGAGAGGTTGGTTTTAGAATTGTAGATTTGGGCATCATTAGCGTATTGGTTACCATGATGCTAAGTGGGTAAGATTGATCAGGGAGAAAGTATTCA
>RJWJ010038309.1:0-15059 GCA_004363605.1 Indri indri
GGGTGTGGGAAGACAGTTTCTGTAACTTCCAGGTCTTGGTTTTGTTTGCCATGTAAAAGGAATGGTCTTGGGATTATAGAAGGTAGAGAAATAGAACTAAGACCTTGATCGAAGTGGAAACTCTCTGCATCTTCCATGAAAGGATGGAGTAGGGAAAAAAAATCATTTCACGGCCTAGAGAGCACACAAGAAAGCTTATCTCTGCTCAGGTTGTCAGGGACTGGAAAAAGTCTCTCCTGAGAATCGAAACCTTGGGCCTGCAACTCACACAGATTTAGGTTTCAAAATTATAATTTCAATTATAATACCTGAATGTTCTAGGAACTCCAAACCAAGAAATTACCATAAAAATTGGCCCAAGCCAGGGCATTTAGAAGAAGCAAATTTATCTTTACTTTCAAAAAATACAATTTAACCCCAGGTCATACAGGATTACCCCACAGATAAAAACCTTCCTGAAGAGTAAAAACTACAAAAGGAAAAATCTACCATAACAGTCAAAAAATCAAGAGCAGCTTTAGAACCCAAGAACTTCTGACAAAAGAACTATCAGATAGAAATATTAATTATAAAATGATTATAAATATAAAAGAAACTCTCAAAACCGTAAGAATAAGATCCTATGGAAAATTCAAGAATAGGCATATCTGAAAACAAAACAAGTAGAATTTCTAAAAATGAAAAACTTTAGTCACTGAAATTAAATGCAATGGACAGGTTAAAATAGATTAGACACAGCTGAAGAAAAAGTAAAGAAGTAGAACACAGACAATAAAGAAAAGAAAAAAGGAGGCAACTCAGAAAAATAATGAGATGGAAAATATCAAAGAGAAGTTAAGTGATATGGAGGACAGAATAAGAACTGACATTACCTAATAGGAGTTCCAAGAGAAAATAAAATGCAAGAGAGGCAATATTGAAAAGATAATACCTAAGAATTTTCCAGAACTGATAAAAACCATGAATCCTCATATTTCAGAAACAAAACTAAATCCACACCACTGACATTGTATTGAAACTTGTAGAAATCCAAAGACAATGAGATCTCAAAAGAACTTTTACTCTTTGTAAGACATGGATAAGAAAGACTAAAATAACTATACTTCACAGTCAAATATTTAACAGGCCACTGATGAAACAGGAGTATAAAGAGAAGGGGTGTACCTGACAGCATCTACCAGGGAAAACTGTGGGAGAACAGAGCCCAGGATTAAAGAATGAGCAGGATTCCTACAGAGGGGGAGAGATGGGTCAACCAGGGGAAGAGAGAGAACAGCTTGAGCAAAGCTGAGAGAGGAGAATATAGGTCAGAGTCCTTTCTGGATGTCAGAGTAATGTAGAAAAAAGTGAAGTTAGCCAGAGAAACGATAGAGTTCTCTAATATCAGCCTAAAGACTTTGAACTTAATAGTAAACAATGAGGATAAAATTTTTGAGCATGTGACATGATTTAGGCTGAATCTCTGTCAAATTACCCTAGCAGCGGCATGTAGAGTGGAGAGATGAAGAGTGACTACAGGCTTTTAAGTAAACTTAGGAAATGATTACAATCCAAGCCCTTCAAAAGACTTTAGAAAATATTCTGACTACATAGAGACAGACGCTTCAAAACGTAAGAAAAAAGGTATAGGTGGTGAAGATGAAATGGGGTGTGTGAGAATGGATACTTAGAGACATTTTGAAAGTAGAATTAAAGACTTACTGGATTGGCCAGTTGTGGGTGGGGGGCAGAAAAAAGAAAGGGAAGAACTAAAGATGACACTGAGGTGGAGGCCCAAGGGATTGAGGGAATAGTGGTGGTACATTCCCCACCCCAGCCCCAAAATAGGCAGTTTGGCCCAGGAGATGAGAACACTAGATCGGAAAGAAGCCTTTGAGTCTAGTCCAGGCTTGCTCCCTTTGGCAAGCTACTTAACTTCACAGGCTTGGTTACTTCAGTTTTGTAACATGGGAGATTTTAGAGAAAATAAGTTGAATATTAGAACAATTGTGGAGTCCAGGGGATTCAGAATAAATTTCTAGGGAGCAGTGAGAATATGGATCTGGAGCTCAGGAAAAAGGCAGCAGTGAAAGGACAGAGTGGAGAAAGAACCACCAGCATAGAAGAGATGGTTAAAGCTGTAAGGAGCAGATGATATTATTAGATGCATAAAGAGAAGAAGCCTGTGAATCTTGGGAAAACCTTAAACAAATATAGAAAAGATAGCAGTAGAAAGCTTAGAGGCATAACAGTCTTATCATGAAGGGGTATCCTGAGATAGTCTATCATAATTAGATGACATACTATATTAGTAGAGAGGAGTTGTGTCCCATTTTCCATTGCCAACTAATTTCCTCAGTGATCGATACAATGCAAAGAAAATAAAAGCCTTTGTCAAAGACGTTCCCTCCTATGCCTGGGAAACACTGATCCTTTGCTTTCATTATGGTGTTAAAAGTCCTACTTCAAAGGGAAGTATTTTTTAAAAATATTTAAGTGTTATAAAGATAGATACTTCATAATCTAAGCCTTCACACAGCTGAAATTGTTTGACTCAGGCTTGCAGGATGCTGTAAACACACAGCTGACCCAAGTTAGCCCAATAGGAAAGCTGGCTTCACCACATCAAGACTGAGAAATTGAGGTCAGACTGGTTCAACACAGGCTAAACTGGAATGACTTTCTGAAATGGTATCAAAAACTTGGATTTAGCTAACCCACAGCATAACACAGAAACATGGCTGGGAAGCAGACATGATACTTGTGGTTACTGTTCTAAAGCACACTTTTCCTCCAATCTTTGCTTTGAAGCTAGTTACACTATATAAGAGATCAAGATCAAGAGCATTTTGTACATGGTATTCCTTGGATCTTTCTAATTCGCACTTCTGGTCCAAACAAGTCATGTCACACTCTATCAGATCACGGAAAAATTCTTCTTTTGTTTCCACCTCCTACAAGCACATCATCTCACAAGCAGCCAGGACTTCAGGATCTCAGTTTAAAGCAGAAGCCAATGCAAGGTGCAAGTTTTTCCTGTTCATCCTCAAATTAGCAATGACTGAAATTGTACCACATTTCAAATTCAAGGACATGCTCATAATCAAAACGCTGTGTTTTTACGGTCTTAAGCATCCAGAATTATTAGGTCTAAAGACGAACGTTTGTTTATAATCTTCTATTTTCTCAATGATAAGGAAATATTAGCCTAGTTTTAAATTATTTCAGCTTAAATTTATCATAAGTTCCCTTGAGTAACAGGGTTTTGGCAAGAATCCAGGGCTAAGTAACTGAATATAGTATAAGTGCTGGACCTTAGAACAGCCTGATTTTCAATCCCTGACTAAAATAATTAGAACACAGCTGCTCAGCCACTCCCAAAAGAAAAATCCCCCAAACCAAATTAAAATATTTATCTAATATGAATCTTTCTGTATAATCATAAACATCCATGAAATAGCAGCAAGTTGCCTTTATCAAAACATAAGAATCACTGGTTGCTATGCTTAGGATGAATGACATTCTTCACTGACATTAAAACATTTAGGAATAATAACTTCTAACACAAAGGACCTAAGAGAGAAGCAACACACGACATTTTCAAAGGATCAATAATATACAGTCCCTAAACTGGCTCACAATTTCTTTCAGTGTTTATAAAATTCAGATTTTTCACTTGAACTTTTTTAAAATTGAGTTTAAAAATATATAATTTACCATCTTTACCATTCTTAAGTGTAGAGTTCAGTGGTAAATAAATACATTTATATTCTCCCCCACTTCATCCCTCCTCTCCCTCTTGGCCTCTGGTAACCACCAATCTACTATCTTCATGGGATCCACTTTTTTAGCTCCCACATATTAGTACAACCATGCAGTATTTGTCTTTCTGTGCTTAGCTTATTTTGCTTAACGTAATGGCTAAACTCTTAAATGATTGAGAATTAATTAACTTTGATGATCTGATATAGTATGGAGACTACCCAGAGGTAATATGCAAACCTTAATTTATTTGTTCTATAACATTTGACAAAATGCATGCACAAAAATGCAACATTAACTTGACAAAAAGTCCATTTTTGGTAAAGATTTTGAAAATTTTAAGAGAAATTTTAAGCCGCAACTCAAACCATCAAGTTATGAAGATCCAGTAAAAGTAATGATCATGGAGAAAACTCTGATGAAAAAGTACTGCTAATAATGTGCAGAAATGGGTCCTCTCACATAATACTGACATGAATTCAAATGGGTATCACTTATTTAGCAGCATCTATTAGAATTTAACATGCACATACTCAATGACCCAGCAATCTCACTTCTAAGAGTCTGTCCTCCAGAACATAAAAAATCTGTGTGTAAAGATTATCACAGAATTATTCATAACTGTAAAATTTGGAAAGCTAAGTGTTCATCAAAAGAGAATGGTTACTCAAATCATGGAATATTCACAAAATGGAGTACTATGCAGGCATAAAAAATACAGATGTTTATACTGAACCTGGAAGATGCCCAAGATAGACTATTAAGTAAAAATATAAATTGCAGACCAACACAGACACTGTAAATCAATTTTTGTCTTAAGTGCATATATGAATACAATATATTGACATAGCACAGGTTAAGGCTCTGCACAAACCTGACAATCCGTTAATAACTATTAGCCTCTGGGGATAGGAATAAAGGATCAGGAAGGAAGAAAGGAACTTTCACTGCCTTCTTTCTGAAAAAATCTCAGTGGTGAAACTAGAGGCCATTTTTACTTTATTTGTAATTTTAAAAATCCCAAAACAACAAAAAAGATTTTGCATTTCAAGGAAAAAGAGATGCAAAAATGAGAGAAGAAAAATCATCTTTCACTTTCTAAGCACAATGGTAGAGTTGAAAATGAAACAAATTCTAATACAAGAAAAACGTAGAAACTGCAGAGTACACAGAAATCTCATGCCAAGAAACTAATCTAATTAGGCAAAGAAAAATGTATAGAACTCATATCCCCAATCTTAAGAATACTTCAAGTTCCTGGGATCTTGCCAAAGAAAAGCCATCTTTTCAGGAGAAATTCTGCCCTCTAATGTACACTAAGAAAAGTTCAAGCCCATGAAGCAGCAATAAATTGCTGTTATAAAGTTAATCAAAATATTTTCATTATGTTCCTAGAGCATCATAATTTTCTCCTTAAACAAAGGTCTTCAAATCCTTGTTCCCAAATCAATTTCTGTTATACTGAGTAAACGTTATGACTGTCACACTTCAGGTATCTATTCTATTCTTCCCCATACACCTAAAAAGCACCTAAAGCACTTAACTCATTTTTCACGCCAAGAGAAATTCAGCATGACCAGGGGTACAGGAATAAAACAAATTAAAATTTTTTAAGTTTATAATACAGATAGACATCCAGCTCTCAAAATCATAGATTTTTGAAACTGGCTGGCACTATAATTCAAGGCTAAGAGCAAAGAAAAGAGGCTGCTGTGTGTAGTAAAGTTTATCTTCTCATAGAATTTTCTACGGAAACTAGAATTTGTTTAACTCTGGGCCACCTTGAAAACCACTAGGAGTATTTCCTAGGTTCACAGTATTTGTTGTAGGTATTCAATCCAAGCGGACAGAGGTACTCCATCCTGGTGACCACAAATGAAAAAAGTTCTCATTTTGAAAGCTTTTCTATGTTTGGAATCTCACTTAGATGCTCACACTGGCAGGGACTAATTCAAATGTCAACAATCCCCACTTCCCTGCCAAGAATATCACTAGTCTCTCCAGCCATACTTCTCTCAGTTAGTAGCTTGGCCTGGAACAGTATCTTTGAATCAAGAATGTGAATGAGGGAGGCTGAGGCGGGTGGATCGTTCTGAGCTCAGGAGTTCGAGACCAGCCTGAGCAAGAGCGAGACCCTGTCTCTACTCAAAACAGAAAGAAATTAATTGGACAGCTAAAAAAATATATATATGGAAAAAATTAGCCGGGCATGGTAGCACATGCCTGTAGTCCCAGCTACTCGGGAGGCTGAGACAGTAGGATTGCTCGACCCAGGAGTTTGAGGTTGCTGTGAGCTAGGCTGACGCCACGGCACTCACCCCAGGCAAGAGAGTGAGACTCTGTCTCAAAAAAAAAAAAAAAGAATGTGAATGAAATTAACTTTAAGAGATTCAAAATATTCCAACTATTCATGGGGAAATCTTTAAAGAATTGTTTTCCTTATTCAATTTCAAATCTATTTACTTTATACCTGCAACACCTGTAGAGGTATATTTTAAAAACAATAATAAGTTACAACCAAATGAAGCAGGGTATTAGGCATCCACCGAAGAACATGAAGGAGAAAGTCAGGTATAGGATGTTCTTGCTCCAACATAAAGTATATCATTCTGGAATTGATATGTAAGATATCAGCAGTACCACAAAAGCTGCCCAAATCAGTCATTTTCATTGTCATCACTAGCTCCTGAAATACCCTCTTAAAAGCTATCTCTAGCTAGTCCTATGTGGGAACAAACGGCTACCAGAAGAAATGCACTTAACACATAGCTGGGCAAGGATATCTCTTACCTGGCTCCCCTAACAACACATAAGCTGCCCATAATGTATGATTCAGACCTCTGTAGGAGTTGATTATCATACAGAAACAGCAATAGCCATTATTCCCCAGCTGACTGACCTCAAGTTGTCCACAGTTTCATTGTTGCTATTGACAGATACCAATTTACAAAGACACCTGGGACTCATTTTTTAAAATATGCTAGCCCCCTCGATTTCATGAGATAGGAAGGAGATGGAAATATGGTATAGAAAACCTTGCATAGCCATGGAAATGGGGAAAAGGCTTATAAAAGAAAAGGGAGGAAACAGTCATCTCCCAGTCTATAAGGAAGCAGCTGAACAGTAGACCCTTAATTACACAAGTCAATACCTATGGATGAGACTGTTTAGTTTCTTTTTTTAGAGACAGGGCCTCACTCTGTCTCCTAGGCTGGAGTGCACTGGCACAATCCTAGCTTGCTGCAACCTCCAACTCCCAGGCTCAAGTGACCCTCCTGCCTCAGCCTCCCAAGTGGTTAGGACTACAGGAATGCACCACCACACCCAGCTAATTTTTCTCAGAGACAGGGTCTTGCTATGTTGTCCAAGCTGCTTTCAAACTCCTGGCTTCAAGTGAGCCTCTTGCCTCAGCCTCCCAAAGTGTTAGGATTATGGGCCTGAGCCACTGTACCTGGCCAGATTATAAATATTAATGAGACTAATGGCAGCCCACTACAGGAATAAAGTAAGTAGTAGATGTTGGGTTGAAAGTAAGCAGTGTGGGGCTGAAGCACGGCCAGCTGGATACAAACAGCTAATGGTATTGGCAGTGAGGACTGGGGGCTAGGGGAAGAGTTGGATCAAGGGCTTGGAATGACAAGACCATGGGAACCGAGACACATTAAACTCTGTGCTTTTTACTACCATATGCAAAGAGAGTACTTTTTGTAGTCTGATTCCTGCCTCTAATTAAAATTGGGCTTACTCCATTCCCAAAACATAAACTTTGGCTTTTTATAGCCTAAGCAGTGTGCTATTTTAAACATGTGGAGGAAATGCATTTTCAGTTACAAACATTTGCTCCTCTAAATCTGTTCTTATTTCTGAATCTGTGCTTATCTTAGCAAAAGATGTGGGACAGGATGTTTTACTCTCCTGCTCTGGTTTTCCTGTATTGCTTAAATCTGTTTAGAGAAAAGGAAAATAAACAAATAAAGTGCTTCTGCTAGGGAATTTCTATAAACTGAAGCAGCTCCCAAAATGAAAAAAAGTCTGTGGGAAAAAATTTTTACTGCATTGAGATAATTTTAATATGTTAGATTATTCCAGTAAATTCTTCCCTTGAAAAGACTTTCTATACCCTGCGTGTGGAATCTGCAGCAGATACTAATGTTTGCCCTGATAAAACGTGTCCACTCAGCCAACCTGGATCAGCTGAATTCCTTTTGGCCCTGTCTTTTCCCAAGCACAATTAAAATTGTAAACTTTTTTGAGATGCATTTCAGAAAAATGAGCATACCAACCTGGAAGGACATTGTGGATTTATTAAGAAATTCAAGTTACACTGTATCATAACTAAATGTGTATATTTTCATGTACAAGCCTGGGGACTTTTTACTCAAACACTTGGCAGACATATTCTTGTAATCTGGTTATGTTCCATTAGAGCTTTCAAAAAAACTGATTTTGATCACTTTACCCCCTTTATAAGGGAGTCAGCAGTTCACTAATCTACTGAAAAATATTTCACTGTAAGAGCTTCCGGGAACAGCTCCTCCCTCTACACCCTTCTCCTGCTGCTCTCTGCTCCAGGAGCTGCTCCGTATACACAGCCTGATGAAGACTCTCCTTAAAATAAACTTTAGTTAGACTCCTCTGAGCCCTCTTCTCAACCAAGCCTTGACACTGGCCCTGTCCTTGCTAGGCCTGCATAGCCCTGTTTTAGCAAGAATCCTAAGTCAGTTTAGAGAGAACCCTCTACCCTTCATGTCTGAACCTCCTAGCCTGCCTTTAGTGAGAATGAGAATCCTATTTAGTCAGTTTAGCAAGAATCCCCCTATCTTTGATGTCTCCTCTTAGCAATTTTCCATCCACTGACACCCCACCCCCATTCTGCTATAAATCCACAGCTGTCTTTGCTGTATTTAGAATTGAGCTCCCTCTTTCTCCCCTACAGAGAATCTTGACACCTATCACAATAGTCTTGAATAAGTCTTCCTCGCTGTTTTAAAAAGCATCAGGATAATTTTTTCTTCAATAAGCCTCAGTGGGCAATGGAGTGCCCTGACAAGAGATTGGAGGGAGGGAGGAAAGGGGAGTGGGTTATTCGCTCAACTGACGGTCTCAGCTCCTGTGAGGAGGTCCACTTCACACAACCCTCTGTTGTCTACTGCCACCAACTGCCCCCCTCTTGCCCCTGCAGGCCTAAGGGTGGTAATGGAGTCTCATTATTACTAGCCCCAGGGACGTTGCGCTACTCCTATCCCTGTAGTTTTCCGTCACTTTGTGAGTTATTAAATTCTCCTCAAAGTATCCTAATTTCAGGATGCCATCTGTTTCCTGCTGGGTACCCCTAATACAGATATCATCTCAGCGGATTTCTTATTCTAGAAAGGCTATAAGCTCTAAGAAAGAAGGGCATGGATACAGCAAGCACAGAGATTTCCATGAGTAACTTACTGACTTAAATGAGCTTTGTTAAGCTGCCAGTTCTCCCCACTCTAGTTATTTTTATAATTCAGTAACAGAGAGTATTTTCAGAAACACACAGTTTCTAAACATCGATAGGGATTATTTTAAGAAGAAATATCCAAGGAAGGTTGAAGTAAATGTGCTAGTTGAAATTAACCATGCTAGAAACCTAACGTAGAAGAGCTTCTTTGCTTTTATTTCCATCTGGTATTTATATTCAGCAGTAACTTCCACAGTAATACTTTTAATAAATGCAAGAAACACTGTTTAATAATACCAAATACAAACATGGCAATTCGCGTAATAGCCTGCTGAAGGCTAATTCCATAGAGCCTAGAACAGTCTACAGCAGTATTGGTCAAATTCGGGTTGTAGTAGATCGTGAAATCAATTCAGTGGGTCATAATGTTTTATAAAATGATACATGCTATATACAATAATGTAAAATAGAAAATCACAGTATATATGTATAACCCTTACTAGAAATACAATTTATTTTGTCACTCAGTATATCAATAAGTAAAATAAAAATTTTATGAAATAGGTCGGCATGGTGGCTCAACGCCTATAATCCTAACACTTTGGGAGGCTGAGGTGGGAGGATTGCTTGAGGCCAGGAATTTGAAACAGCCTGAGCAACATAGTGAGACCTCACCTCTACAAAAAATAAAAAAAATTAGCCAGGTGTGGTGGCATGTGCCTGTAGTCCTAGCTACCTGGGAGGCTGAGGCAAGAGGATTGCTTGAGTCCAGGAGTTTGACGCTGCAGTGAGCTATGACTACACCACTGTATTCCAGCCCTGGGTAATAAAGCAAGACCTTATTCTCAAAAATAAGTAAATAAATAAATAAAACAAAACAAAATTTATGAAACAATATTTACTCTTACTACATGGAATGCATTCTGATATTTTAACTGATGATTGCAAACCACAGCTTGAAAAGTGCTGGCCTAGAGTATTAACAGGACCAGGTCTGAAGAACTCTGTTCATACTACCACAAAGCTCTGCTCCTTCTTCATCTGCCTTTATGTCATTTCCACAGTGGTGGCAAGAAGTCAAATCCTTTCCCTTCTTAGGTTTCTGTGTAACTACTACATGACTTCTGCCACCCCAGTAGCTTCACTGGAATAGAAATACCCTCAATCTGAAGAAGATAAAGATATAGCAGATGCAAATGTAGCCCTGTCCACATCTCCTGGCATTCACTGCCATGACACACGCTAAGAGGAGCATCTCATTGCAAGCACCTGCAGCTCACAGCCTGAGGATGGAGGGCAGGGAATGTGTGGAAGCCAATGTCAGATGGGTGCTGGAGGATAAACATCCCAGCCTCGTCACCCCTTGCTGTGCTCTTCCCAGTCTCCCTGAGTTCCCTAGCAGGATTGAGTGCCAGCTACCACTAGCAGTCACCTGCTTAATAACTCACCCTTTATCGGCTTCCTTCTTCCCTTTTGCCTCCCTATTGGGGCTTCCTGGAATCACCTTTCAAATAAGTGACTTGCACTGAAAGTTTTGTCTCAGGGTCTGCTTCTAGGTAAATGCAACCTAAGAGTGTACACCAGCGTAACACAGTGTTGTTTAGAGTCAGGGCTGCAAAGGTGAGGAAACTCACACGCTGAAAGAAAAATCAAGGCTTTTAAAAAAAAATGTAAAAAAATCAAAACTTTACTGTTTATAGCAATGAAAGTGAACAGGGACAATCTGTGACTACAGGGTCAGAAAAGCCAGTTTAGGAGATTTATTCTACCCCAAACACCTGGGGACAAGAAAAATACAGAACTCCTCAGTCAGCTGGGTGCTCTGCGCTACCCATAGGATAGAGTCTATGTTCACTTCCCTGTGGGCTACAATCTTAGGCTTCTCTTATGCATTGTGATGCCTTACTTCTTACATTTAAGAAGAAAGGAACTTTTACTTCTTCTAGTCTAAGAGAAAGAATTCTAGTCTTTAGCTGAAAGCAACTTAAGTAATATGAAAAATATGAAGGGGAAAAAAAACTATTAAGTGCCTGACAAAATGTTAAGAAAATTATCTGCAAATCACCTTTGACCTTTTTATGTTACTTTGAGGTCATGGGGAATGGGAGTAAGTCCTCAACCCAAATCTTCATTAAAAGTTCTGACGAACTGCTGATATTTTCATTCAAAAATTATTATTTTTAAATGTAAAATTTACAAGTTCAGCTTTGTGCTCAACACTGTAAACCAGGACTTTTTCCAGGCTGCAATCAAACGAGAAAGCTATGGCTAATTTTCCTTTGCACCTTCCATTTGGTAAACATTTCAGCAAAGTCAGAGGAGCAGCATAATTCCCTGTCTCAGAGAAGGAGTCATGGGAGCTGCAGCTGAAGCAGGTCCCTGCACTGAAAACAGCTTTTCCAACACACCAAGTATACTTAAGACTGAGACTCAAATACTCACCCTGACCCAGCAGGGAGGGATGGCAGAGTTGAAGGGACACTGGCCTGTGGTTTTTCTTTCTCATTTTGTTTGAGGAAGGATTTAGCTTCTTTAGATGTAGCATCAACTTCCTTAGTCACCCTGTGCCAAGGAAAGAGACATCAAGTTTACAAGAGGACTAAAGAGGGAGAAACAAACTCTAAGACATTTACCTTTGAAAGGAAAATGTCCTCTGTGCTTTCAATAAATTCTGTCTGCTGTGCTTTAAGATTAAAGTTTATTACAACAATTTTACATAAAGACATTTTCCCTGACTAAAATGAACAAATGAAACAACAATGTATATAAATTTTATCTCCCTAAAATCCCCCCCATGAATCAGCATGAAACACACTCCAGCAGTCACTGCTGACTCTGTCCACGGTGGGTTACTGAAGTAAAGGCTGAAAAAGGCCCTCACACTGTACCTCACGCATAGATTAACAATCAGACTTAAAGGCCCCATAAAAGTTGAGATGGGGAGAGAAACACTGGCATTATCTAAGGAGAAAAGCAACAGTGTGAACAATTGAAAAAAACTCTGCAGAAGGCTCCTATTCTATACCCAGAGTAACTCAAAGATGAAACACAATCCCTTAAAACTGACTAAATTAGCACTAATTTGGGAATGGAAGAAAGCAACATGACCAAGAATCCTGTCTAATTTAAAATCTGAAAAAATTACACTCATTAAAACTGAGTCCTAAAGGATCAAATAAGGATATTTATGCTCCCTGAAATTTCAGATAAAGAGAGGAGGAGAAATGCCCATTGCCTGCCTAGGCTTGCCAGGTCAACAAAAACATCTGAGGAATGCTGTTTAAATTCTACCAGTAGGAGGATCTAAGGGTATGGTCACTGTATTATGAGTGTTCAACCAGGTCATTGAGAAAAAGATTGGCCAAGAATAATGACAGACAAATCCTATAAATTCCATCTTTAAGGAATGTAAGTCTCTATCCACCTTCTGGCCCTCCTTCTAGGACAAACATTCTTTGAGTCATCTTACACTCATCTTGTTTCTCCACTTAACCACTGTGTCACGTATACAAGTGGCACAGAACAACAGTTTGGGAGATTTTGTATTAAGAATCTTCACTGGGAAAGACTGCCAAGTTAATCTTCAAAGGCAACTTTTTAAAATAAACTGTTACTCCCCTGCTCATATTGTGATAGCTCAGTATTACTCAGAAAACTAAATATAAACTGCTGAACCTCACATTCAAGGCCCTCTAAAGTCTGGTCCTACTCTACATTAGGCTCAATGTGTGCCTCTCTACTCTCCCAAATGGACCTCTCGAAAATAAGAGGAAAAACTTAAATGATTAGAAATCATTCAGTAACATTCTCTCTTTCTCTGTTGACCAACAAAGAAGGTATTTCCCTACCCCATTGATGCTGAGCTTCTGTATACGAGTTGCTTCAAAGGCCAGTGAGATACAGGCTGACACGAGAGGAACAGAAACTTTACACGTGCTTGTGCTGTTCCACCTGCTCTCTTGAATTGCTCCTTTGAGTCACAGGAAGAATGTGCCTCAAGCAGTTGCTGGTCCAAGATGGCAGAAGGATACATGGTACAGACCTGAACCCAACATGCAGCTTGGAGCCAAGCCAAGCCTAGATCAGGTGAATCCCAGATACCCAGAGGCACATGAGTAACAAATAAATGCTTATTGTTGTATACCACTGAGGTTTGGAATGGGTGCTGCATAGCATTACTGTAGCCACAGCTGACTGACAACACATTTACATTTCATGAGTGAGAAAATGGAAATCCAAGGGGTTAAGTGACTTATTCAAGACTATCCAGAGATTAAGTAGCAATGCTACAGAGAACACTGTAAGCAGATAATATTTTCCAAAGATGTATGCCACAAATTCCCCATCCCCACAAGTTCTTCCAGAATCCTGACACTACCCCAGTAAAAGAGGAGTGTGTCACCATCCCTCGAAACTGAGTGGCCCTTTGTGGCTGCCTCAACTCACAGAGTCCTGTCAAAGTGGCAGTACATAACTTCTGAGGCTAGCTGATAAAAGGTGATTCAGCTTCCATCTAGCTCTCTCTCTTAAGAATGCACTTTTGGAACTCTAAGTTACCACACAAGAAGTCTGGGCTACACTGAAGCCACTATGTGGGAGAGATCATATAGGAAGACTACACAGAGATAGATGCCTGAGGCGCCTGTTCCAACTCCCAGGTATTTGAGTCTTCCTAGCCCTGGTGCCAGATATGGGAGTAATGGCTCCAGACTTAGCCACTGTCTGACTACAGCTGTACAAGAGAGCCTGAGCAAGACCTGTCCACCATAGCCCAGCCCCCCCTAGAACTATAAGAAATGATAATAAAACAATTGTTTTATTAAGCCATTAAATTTTGGGGTGATTTCTTAATACTGTTATATAGATAACCAAAATAAATCCACATCCAAATCTTAGGCTTATGGAGAGTCCCAGGGCATTGGAATAGAAAGAGATCCTTTAAATATCCTTGCTCTAGGTGAACCTGGGGCAGCCCAGAGATGGCTAATGAACAAGTAGACTTACACATAATGGTCTGAACACATGCTTTATTCTCCACTCCTACTAAAACCCTACCAAACAGTGGCAAATAAATTAAAAAAGATAAAACTACAGAAGGGTAATGAGAAAAGGTATAACAAAACAGAGATGCCAATGCCAATCAAATTTTCTCAAAGTAGAAGGCGTGTGGACAAGCAGTAATTGGCTCTGGGGTTGGTTTTCCCTGATCGTCCCCATAGTCACATGGAATGGCCAACAATAATCAAGCCGACCTGTTTTACAGTACCCTAGAAGGCTCATTAAATTGAGGTACCAGCAACCTTTGAAGGTAGAGAAGAGGAATCAGGCTGAAATCAGCTGAAAGTTTGCATCAGGAGCAACAAGGCCCCAGATCCCCTTCGGTACCTCAAACCACAGGCTACACTCTACCCCAACCCAGCAGAACCCATCACTCTGGGGAGAAATGAAAACTACAGAAGTTCCAGACTCACAGGAGGCAAATCTGAAGTCCATTCTGAAAACAGAGGAATTAAATGAAAATCCATTTATTCACTCTTCCCTGGCCATAGCAAGGCTATGTGTTCCGGATGGCTGAGTTAAGAGATGGAGTGCTACTAACCCATACTGTACCAGTAAGAAATAAGTATGCTCGCTGGGCGCGGTGGCTCACGCCTGTAATCCTAGCACTCTGGGAGGCCGAGGCGGGCAGATCGTACTGAGCTCAGGAGTTCGAGACCAACCTGAGCAAGAGCGAGACCCCGTCTCTACCAAAAATAGAAAGAAATTAATTGGACAGCTAAAAATATATATAGAGAAAATTAGCTGGGCATGGTGGCGCATGCCTGTAGTCCCAGCTACTCGGGAGGCTGAGACAGTAGGATTGCTCGAGCCCAGGAGTTTGAGGTTG
>RJWJ010038310.1:0-15063 GCA_004363605.1 Indri indri
TAATTTATGTAAAAGTGCTTTGTGACCATAAAGTGGTATGTTCGTGTGAAGCGAGGTAAATTTTACTAATCATCTTAAACATTACTGTATTTCTTTTTCTTGAAGTTTTTGTAGGAAAGGTGGTTCTGTTAGAGGATAGGAGTTGGAGTAGGCCAATATGGGTTTCTGTCAGCAATGTAAAAGGAAAGCCAGAATTTTTAGAAAACATTTAGCATTGACAGGACCTGTTGCCTGATGTAATGTTGCCACAAATGTTTTTGGTTCTCCTTTAGACTTGTCAGGGCACCGGTAGCCATTTGGGGAAGGGCTGAAATTTGGAGTTGTGAAAATGATTTAGTTAGAAACAGCAGAAGGAATATGCAACTACTTTTCCGTAGGCTATCACTGAAAAATCTCTGCGGCTATTACTTTGATGTGGCAACAGCAGTAGAAGCCATTGCCAGCTTTGGCAAGTGGACAATTATTGTTTAAAACATACTATATGACTAGGATAATTCCATTTGTTTCGAAACATAATTTGACTTTGGAAGGCTTTGCAATGCTAAAGTGAAACTTAGGTCTCTGAGTACTAATTGAAGATTGTCATTTCATTTCACATGTGTGACAATTCTAAATGGAGGCACTACTTTACGAAAGAGGACTAGCAAATAATTTGAACAAGGAGGTCTAAAATCAAATAAAAACAGGGGTGGGTCAAAATTAAATAGTTTTAAATAGTTGAATTATATGTATAGGCATATATATATATATCAAATTCAGCTATTCAATCCATGTATATAATTCAGTCCATATAAAGTAACATATATGTAAAACATACAAGGGCATTCTATGTATATATATTATATAATATTCTATACCAAAATAATTTCAGACTTTTAAAAGCTTACAGCATAATTTTTCATGTACACTTCACTGAGATTCCCTAAATGTTAACATTCATTCTCTTTCTTGCTGTCTCTCCACATACACACAAAATACATGTAATTTTTTTCAGAACCATTTGAGAGTAAGTTGAGTAAATCTTTCTGTTTATTCCAGAAACACAAGGCTATTATCTTAATAACCACAGTACGATCATCAAACTCAGAAAACTAGCTTCGATTCATATTATCATCTGATCTGTAATTCTTATTCAAATTTAAACAGCTGTCCCACTGATACCCTTTAGAGCAAAAGAAAAAAAAAATCTTGTATATAATCCAGAATCACAAATTGTATCTGATTCCAGTGTCTCAATAATTCATTTTAAAGTTCTAAAACTATTTTTTCATGGTCTACCTGAGCTAATGCTAAAATCTTAATTATGTGCCCAAAACTTAGTACATACTACCTGATTTAATGCTCACAAGGCCCCTATGAAGAATTTATTATTACTGAATTACAGATAATGACATAGAGGCTTTAGAAAGGTGGAAAACCTTGCTGTGGTTGTATAGTAAATAGCAGACCCAGGAAATGAATCTTTGTTAATCTGATTAATCTAATGATTAATCTTTGTTAATCATTCTTCTTAATCTCTAAACTATAATGTTGCCTTGAAAGGCACAGAATTGGAGGGAAACTAAAGGGGCCATCCACTTCACTGTCACCTGCAGCTCTAAATAGTTCTACAGCTATCAAAGGTTATTGGCTGCCCAATATTTCCCATAGTAAGTTCACTGAACACATTTGTTAACAAGGAGTTCCTCCTAAATGAGATGTTCTTGTTTAGCTGTACCCTTTTACAGATGAGACTATCAAGACCTACTAGCAGTGAAGTGGCTTGACCAGAGTAACACAGTGTGTAACTGAGCCAGAATTAGACCTACAGGGTTCCATACCATTTCTAAATATCCTATCAACTTTTATGTCTCCGAGATGTAGAAGTAGTCTTGAGTAATCTTACTGGGTTGTTTAGAGCTATAGAAAGTAGCTATTGTTCTCTAAGAAGGAATTTCCTTTGCTTCCAAACTAAAGTTTGACTCACTTAAAGTTTACTCCCTTGATGAAACCTTCTCAGATAAGCTCTATTGACTGCAGTAATTTCCCAGAAAAAGCAGAACAGTTCCTCAATTGCTCTGGTGATGTTTGACAGTTAGAAAAAAAAATTCTTTGGAAGCATTCTCTTGGTCCACTTCGTAGCTTTCTGGTAGGATGACTTGGGAGGAAAGATCACCACCACCCTTAATGTTGGGAAGAATGTAGTGAGCTCGCAAAGGAGTGTTGCTTGTTTTATTCCTGTCATTCTCTGGAATGTGTCATTTGGGGAGCTTTCAGATTAGAGAATAAGGGTAAAAAGAGAAAAATGGGAAGGGAGCTTGTACTCATTGGGATCTACTATGTGCTGGATAGGCATTCCTAGAACATTGTTTTTTTTTTTTAACTCATAAAACTGTGTGAGCTGTATTTATTCCCATTTTGCTGATGAGGAGGCTGAGTTTTTCCTCAGAGAAGTTAAGTGACTTGCCCAAGGTTACGTGGCTCATGAGTAAGGGAGCCTGATGTCAATCTCAAGTCTGATTCTGCCCTTGCAGATTAGGAGAAGGTGAGGAAAGACTTACTAGACAAGTCGTTAATTCAACAGACTTTTGTTAGGTAAAGCACTGTGTTCAGTGCTGAATTAAATGGGATTCTTGCTTTCAAGGGGGAGGAACAGTGTACCTGAGTGATGGGAGTTCAAACAAGAAGGGAAATTACTTTTAGTAAGAAAAATTGATGGCATTTCTGGAGAGCCTTGAGGGATGGAAGGAGTTCTTCATGAGGGAGATGTGCAAAGATGTGCAAAGAGCATGAGCAAAAGGGAGGAGACAGACTGGGATAGGTAGAGAAAATGTTTGGTTTCCTGCATTCCTGAAAGGAAGTCATGGAATAGAAACCTAGAAAGGCATCGGGGGCCAGATTGAGGACCTTTCTTGGCAGACTAATAGAGTTTGAACTCTTGAATGACCATGGAAATTTTTCAAAGTAGGGAATGACTTGATCAGACATGACCTTCAAGAGTTGTAGTCTCATAGCAGAGAGTTTGGAATTGAGAGAGGTCAGGGAGACAAATGAACATGCAAATGGGGCAGTAGTCCAGGTAAGAATTATGAGAATCCGAATCAGGGCACAGGAGAGGCAGGGAGAGGGAAGAAGGAAGCTATGTGAAAGATGTTATGGAAATAGAATCAAGAGAATGTCTTGGCTGGGATCACAGGGGTGACACCATTATCACTTAATTTTAAAATTACTAAGAATCTGGTGGTGCTTTGACAAATTAGAGACAATACAGGGAAATAAATTGTTTCAGAAGAGACGCTATTAAATGCAATTTTGAATATACATATTGAGTTCAGGTGGGATTTAGGTGGGGGCATCTGGAAATAAAGGCATGGAGTCCAGAGTAAAGATTGATGGATATAGATTATAGAATGGAGTGTCATTTGGGAATCTTTTATTTTGAGGTGATTACTGGAAACAGTAGATTGAAAGAACTTAGAGTAGAAGAAAAGGGAAGAAGGCCAAAGACAACTCCTTGGGAAACACTTGAATCAGGGTGTGGGAAGAAGACCGAGCGCCAGAGGAGCAGGAGAACTAGGGCAGAACCATGCCCCAGGAGCTGTGGGAGGAGAGGTTTTTCACAAAGAAGTGAGGGATCAATAGGGATGTGTTGGAGAGAGACGCCTGTGGCCAGATCGTGAGAAAAGGCCTTGACTTCTTTAAGTAGTTTCAGAATCACTTCAGTAGGGTGGTGAGAGTGACTTTTGAGTAAAGAAGGTCATCAGGAAGCAGTCATTTAGGGACTCCTAGTAGGTGGTTTTTGGTTTGTTCAGTGGATAAAGCTTGGACTATGTACTGTATTTGACGGGAGTCGAGGGTTTAGGAGACAGAAACCCAGCTAAGGCATAAAAGAGGATTTATTGTTTCATGTAGAACTAGAAAGTCCAGAGGTGGAGTTGGCTTCAGATGATACTGGATCTCAGGGCTTAAAAATTATGAGCGTTCTCATGCTCTCCATTTCTCAGCTTCAGTTGTCTCTACTTTTGTGTTCTGGCTTCGTTCTTTCCTGTTGTGAATAGCCTGTCTCCATATTGTGGGACTTATACCCTTCAGTAGTACATCTCTGCATCTTGATACCCAAAATGAATATCTAAAGTGTTCCTCACCGCTTTCGGCAGGAAACTCCTAGGTGGACTCTGATTGGCCAGACTTGTCTCATTTGTCTGTCCTTGAACCACTCACTCTGTTTAAGTGCAAACAGTGTCATGGACTCATCCCCAAAAGGACTATTTAGAGCGGAAAAGTTCCCCAAAGGAAGCAGAAGAAAGGAGGAAGGAAGACATGCTGGGGAGAAAGAAACCATAGTTATCACAGCCCATTAGAATCTAGTGATTAGGCATACTGTGGGAAATGTTTGTTTAATTGGGCCAGTCTGAAATGAACAAAGGATTGCTGAAGCATAGTGAGGTCCCAGTTAAGGTCTAGAGAATATAAATTTGTAGTGGAACCAACTAGATCTTTAACTTTGTCTTGTAGTGCTTAGCAGTCCAGGAATGGAGGTGATGTACTCAGAATTGGGATTCGATGGATCAGGATTTCACAGGGGACTAAGGCAAATCAAACAGGAGAATCAAGCAGTTCATTATTAAAGTGTTGGACGTGGGGTTCAGAAAGCGTACAGGGGCATATGAAACCACAGTTTGCTTTCCAAATGGTTTCATTTATTTATTTTAATCAAAGCTGATTATTTCTTCTTTGGCTAAATATAGTAGTGACTACAAGTAAATGAAAATGTATTTGATTTTCTACTGACGTGATTAAATTTTCCAGCAAGGAAATAGGCTAAGTCATTTCTTTCATATATTGCTTGCTCTTAGTCAAGCCATGCTTATCCAACAAAATATTACATGCTTTTGTATTAATAGAACCTTCGACTTAAATTTGTTCATTATTTTCCCCTGTTCATTACCTGCTATTTGGACTATACATATACTTCGAAGATCATTTGAAGATACTGGAAATATTTGTATCACAGATGCCCTTGGCTTTGCCCTTGCACCTAAGAAAAATGATCATAAATTATAAAAATGCTTAATAAAAACTAGACTTTTTAAAACATATATAAAATTGGTGAATACTCAATTTTTAAAATCTGGATGTATAGAAAGATATAGAGAAGAGAGGAAGAATAATCACCTATTATTTTACCACTGAGAGAAAACCATGGTTAATATTTTGTTGTATATCCTTCCAGACTTTTCTCTGAGTATATGTATACAATTTCTTTTTTAAAAATAGAATTTTACTAGACATACCATTTATACTGTATTTGTCATAATAGTTCCATGTTAATACATCTTGTTTTTATCATCATTTAATGAATACATAGTATTTTATTGTTTGGATGCTTCACATTTTATGTAATCAGTCTCTTACTGATCAAATGTTTACTCTTTGTTATTACGAACAGCAATTTTAGAAACATTCTTATCCTACCTAGTCTTTGTGTATTTAATGTACTGTCTTTCATTGTGCGTTTACTATAGCCTGATGTACTGAATTTAGCTCTTTTCCTAACTTCTTGTATTATAATGAGATTTGACTATAACGGAAAACTCCAAATAACAGTGGCTTTAAACACATAAGGCTTTATTTTATTTACATATATATGAAATCTTCGGCCTGGTGACCTGGAGTTACAATGGTGCATCACAAAGTTAGCAGAGATGTAGGGCCTGACATTCTGCTCTGCAGTTCTTTGTGTATAGCTTCCATGTCAAGGTCACAAAATGGCTGTCTGCTGGAGCTGCAGCCATCAAGACCCAATCCTCAGCAGTAGGAATATTGGAGTAGGGAATAAAGAGAGGGATATTTCCCAGTAACCAGCTTCCTTTAAGAAGCCATCTTGAACATACCATACAGTACTACTTCTCACATCTCATTGGCTAGAACTTAATCACATGGGTACACTTAACAACAGGATGCTGGGAAATAGGCCCTTTGAAATGGGCATATTGTTGACTAAAATTAGGGTTCTATTACTAGGTAAGAAAGGAAGAATTGTTATTGGTTAGGCAATTAGTTAAGATACTTTTGGCTGCAAGTAACAAACTCAATTCAGAGCATCTTAACTAGTAAGGAGATGTATTACCTCATATAACAAGGTGATAGAACTGTTCCAGGGTTGATTAATAGAATTGCTAAGCCATGTCATCAAGAACCCAGGTTCTCTCCTACTTCCTAGTTTGCTCTCCCCAGCTAGGGCTGTCCCATGGCTGTTGTCACTCTGCATAGAATATTCAAACAGGATGGCATCCAGAAGGAGAAGAGAGTCATCCTTCTAATGTCTCCCCATTGAGGAGGAAAGCTGTCTTTCCTAGAAACCTCCAGCAGACTTCCTCTCACTTCATTGACCAGAGCCGGGGTCAAGGTCTACTCCCAAACCAGTTACCAGAATGGGAACAGCATGGTGGGTTAAGACCAATTGGAATTTGACTCACAAAGCTGAGTCATGTGAAGCAGGGGATAATATTTGAACAAATACGAGCTCTATCAGGAAGGCATGAATGGGTGTTAGGTAGGCAGCCGACAGTGGCTGCCACAGTTCCTCTCTATACTATTCACATTTTTACCCATCTTGTACAGCCCATTTTGAGCCCTTTCTGCCATATGAAGCCTTCCTTGGTCTGTCTTTTCCAAACCCCTCTTGCACTCTCTCTAGTCCTCACCACTCAGCGCTGGATCATATGCCTTGTTATTTTGTGCTCCAGGTGTGTCAGTGTGTACTTGTGTCCTCGACTCCATCGACTTCTCTCTAAGGAAGGGCAGGGCCTGTTGTCACATTTCTATATGACCTTTGCTGATAGTAACCATATTTTTGAAATTGAAATTGAGGAAGGACTTAAGAGAAATGATTTCTTCTCATTTTAAATATATTGATGTAGGAAACCTTATCAGTTTATATAAATTCCATTGAAATTTTATGATTATTGAACTGTTCTTATTTAAAAGAAAAGAAGCGAGAAATGTGCTGGGATTAGTCAGTACTTCCTTTGCCGTACCTGTGGTACTTGGCTTGTAGTAGATGCTCAATAAATACTTGTTGGTTGACGTTAGCTGTAAATTTTTTTAAAAGCTGCAATGTTATTATTTCCTCACATGGGTGGATATTGCATGTGTTTATTGCCAGAGGATAAACGACTAGGTTGTCAGGATAACTTTGCTCAGGAAATGTAACCATTGCCAGGGTTTTTTATTGATTTACCTGTAAAGTCAAGTCTTCTATGGGTTACTATTAGAAGAAGTAGGAGACACAAAGGCCAGTTTGGTGCAGGTAGAACTTAAAATTTCTTTCAGTTGAATAAAGGTCTTTAATATGTAAAAAAGTTCTAGATGGCCTGTAGACCAGGTTTTAGTAGGGACATATTTTTTGTTAAGCATTGCTACTTAGTTTTTCTGCATTTAAATAGAAATATATAATATGGAATATATTACTATATGTGAAATTTTCCCTTCTCTGTGAAGGAAGACTACCTTAAAAACCTTGGGAATTTCCATGACAACATACATAAGTGTTCTTAAAACATACCCAATTTTCACATATACTTTCATACTAGTTATGTGAAGATGCAAGTCTTCCCTAGTATGTGAAGAAATAGGGTAATTAGGACATTGTTAGTTGACTTAAGACCAGTCCGATATGCTATATCAGATGAGATTTAACCCTGATAGGAAGACTAACCAAGGAGAACTATAAAGGATGCTATTGAATTGTTAGCCGTCTTTATTCACTAAGAAAGTAAAACATACTTTGGTCCTCTTAAAGTCAATGGTAGAAAATAACACAAAACGTTGTTCTATTTCTAGGATTTATATTAGTTTACTTACATTGTTTTGTTTCTAGGATTTATGTTATTTAGCTGTGCTGCAGGACCTTGGGCAAGACGTGTAGGAAACAGAGGCTCACATTCCTCATCTGTTTAAAAAAACAGAAACAGAAAGCCAGGAGGAGTGAGTGTTTTTAAGGGCCAATAGGTTGAGTATCCCTTATTTGAAATGCTTGGAAGTAGAAGTGTTTCAAATTTTAGATTTTTTAAATTTTGGAGTATTTACATTTCAAATCTGAAATTTGAAATGCTCCAAGGAGCATTTCCTTTGAGTGTCATGTTGGTGCTCAAAAAGCTTCAAATTTTGGAGCATTTCAGATTTTAGATTTTTGAATTAGGAATGCTCAACCTGTTTTCATTAGTAGAATAATGAAAATAAAAGTGCTATGCAAATGTTAGTTTTTTATTACATATATGGATACCAAGTAACCCTAAAAGGAACTAGTATACTTCATTTAGTCTTTATTTCTCACAGGAGCCAATATGGTTCTGAGCACATAGTCAGGCCTTAGCATATCAATAAATATATGGCTCAACACTTTTAATCGAAGTATGTAGTAGTATTGTGTCTGTTGCTCTTTAAAACAGTTGCCAAAACTTTGGATCCTGCTGACTCCAAATTATATTTAATAACGCTGTCACTCGACCTCCTGTTAAATGCTTTCCTGTGGCCATACTTGGCCAGGTCAGTTGTGCACTAGAAATGCCTTCTCTGAAGGCAGTGTCATAGGCTGCTGGTGGTGCCTGTTATACTTTGCAGGTGGCATGACACTGTGGTGATCCACTCGAGGGAATTTAATTGCATCCCAGGAGAGGCAGCCTGGACATGTTTGGGTACAACCTGTGATACTTCCTAGGCATGGCTTCAAAGGCGTAGAAAGAAAAGGTGAGGGAGGGGAGAATACATTGCTGAAGGGTAAGTAAATGTTGATCAGAAAGGAAGGGCGGTGCTCAAAGTACTTTTGAGTCAGGACTTGACAATAGCACGACGCCAGGTAGGAAGGTAGGCACGGGGATGATTGGGAGGCTACAACCAGTCTCCTCCAGCTTTGTCACCTACTCGCCAACCTCTCCACAATGTGATAGAGAAGTTGCCACCAGTAAAGCTCTCTGCTGTTTGTGTGCAAAGCGTGTTTCATGCCTTGCTGCCGCAGTTGCTGTCGCCTCCCTCTGCTTTCTCCGCCCCGTGTCTTTTCACAACAGCTGCTGGAAGCTACTGAACCCTCATCTGCCCTCCCCCCAGCTCAGTACATATGTCTAGTCAGTGTATATATTGTATTCCCTACTCCGCTAATTCTTGGCTAGAGTTCCAGCCAAATGGCTCCAATGAAATTTCTGCAGTAGACCAGAAGAAACCCAAGTCCAGGCATTTCTCTGAGAAATAACACCGATTGGTTTAGTCTCTATTTCACTTTGTCTCTATTTTCACTTGTCTCTCTTGTTTCTTTAAATTTCTCCCCAAGTGAAGAAATCTCAGTCTAGTTCAGTGCATTTCATGAAGATATTAACTCCCTGGCCCGAATTATCTTCTGAAATATGGCCTTCTCATTTATATACACTATTGACAGTGTCCCATATTTAACCAGCTCTATTCCTGCTTTCTCCCTGCTGGGAGGGACAGCAGATAGAAAAGTTCAGGTAGTATATGCATTAAGAATAGAGGATATAATTGAAAACTCTTGCTTTTCAAAACACTTCCCCTTGAAGGAGCCCCTAATGTGAATTCATGGTCCTTATGAATAATAAATGCACATAAAACAGATTCATAAAGACATTACACACTGAGCTACTTGTATCCCATTTCCTGGAATGGTTCCAAATCCAGTGGGAGAGCGGAAGTCTAGTAGATTGCTATTTCCCTCTGTCTCTCCATTCTCAGGCTTTGCTCTCTCTGCTTCTGGGACTGTTACAGCAAGCAGAATAAATAGGAGTTGACTTGAGGTAAACTGTGTCCCCATGTGAAGTCCTGCTAAACTTGTTTTAATTCCATGTGATCGTATGTACAACACAGAGTGTGTTGGGATACTACCATTGACCAATGGCCTGGCATTCCCATGTTTAAAGTCCTTCTCCACCCTTCCTTAAGAAAATATACTCCCAGGCTATATTGAGAAAGAAAATTGTTGCCCTGGCATTTGATTCTTTGAAATCTAGCTAAAGGGCTCTTTCCTGTTAGGAGAGAGAGGGGGAGTGAGGAAGTAGAAATGAAATAAGAGGAGAAAATATGCAGAAAAGGGAAGATAATCAGGAAGCTTTCCCACTCTTTAAGCAGTAGTATTACCTTTTTAATCCAGAATCTTACACTGGGGCTTCGTTGAAACATTACAGCAAATACCAACTGTCCGATATTAATATATGTAAGGTCTCATGCAAGGGAATATAGAATGAATGTGACCTAGGCCTTGCCCTTAAGGGATATGTAATATCACTGAAGGAGATGAGAGAAGTACATGGTAAGTAGAGGCAAAGTAAGACCCAGTGAGAAAGCTTCGTCTAAGGTACCTGTGGAATCAAAGGTGACAGCATAATGGTTTCATGTTGGAGGTAGTCCTCAACTTGGACAACCTGAACAAGGTGTCAGTTGGCAGGAGCTGGAGTGGAGGTATTCAGGGGAAAGGAATGGCGTGAGCAAAGAGTCAGAGGTGGAAAAGCATGTGTTTCTGGACGCAGTAACGGTGCTAAGTTGTAGGAGACAAGGAACACGGGAATAAGGTGTGAAAGGAGGATAGGGTCATTTTGAAAGTTCAGCTGATTCAGCAGGGGAAAAAGAGCCTTTGGGGCAATGCTCAGAGTTGTGCTTTATAAGATTTAGAGCTCACGGTATTATAATTAAGTGGTTTGAGGCAGGAGTCTTGTGGAAGTTCATGGCAATAATCCAGGAGAAAAAAACCAGGGCCTAAACTCAGGTGGCAGCAGGAAGAGTAAAAGAGTGGACGGGTTGAAACCTCGCAGAGTCACGCTCTCTGTGGTCTTTGGAGACACAGCGCAGAGTGGGTGAGCAGTGATGCCTGGGACTGCCCGCCTTTCTGTGGCAGAAAATCATCCCACGTTCACCCTTCTGTTCTCGCCCCAGTGATTTTTCTTTAGGATTTCATAGCCATGAGAAGAATAGTAAAACATACTGACTGTGAGACAAAAGAAAAATATAAATATCATCATTTGACAAATTAAAAAGGGTTTCTGGGGCCAGCCAATAAATAGGTCTTCAAGTAGTGAGAAGCTAAGAAAACTGTTGGCTGTGGCACAAAAGTGCAAACCCCGGCATGGATTGGGAAGTGGTTGGTTGCTAATAGAGGGCCATTGGTGACAAATTCTTCCTCAGTATCAGCCGCCTCTTTTTCCTTGGGAGTTGCTAGGAGAAAAAAGCACAACAGCGAATGCTCTCTATATCTTAAGAGGCATCCCAGTGAGTTTAAGGCATGCCCTTCCCTTGGGCACTCAGAGATCCCATCCTCAGCCCCTTCCCACTGGTCATCTTTGGCTGTGGGAAGGATGGCCCTGTCAGTCTTTTAGAAATTTCTCCGTAATGGCAGTTTTGAGCTCCTAATGCATGGTTGCTCCTCATTAGCTTTGGTTTGCTGGGCGAGAGCTATGGATACTCAAGGCTATTAACTTGCCCACGTCCACTCTGCCCCACCTCTCCTCTCTGGGCATTATTTCCTAACCTCTTGGGGACACACCAGAGGCATCTTGGTGCAGAAGGCAGTGGATAAGCATTGCGGCCAGTCGTTGCAGTCAGCCCGGCAAGAACTGGGATGCTGGCTCTTCCACTTACCAGCTGTGTGGCTCCTGCCAAGTCACCTAACCTCTCAGGGACTTGGAGAAGCAGAGCCATTGTCATGAGAAGATTGAAATGAAAGAATGTCTGATTCTTTCACACCATTGATCATTATCACAGTGCTTACAACTACCGTGGACTCAGTTTTTTTCTTCCAGAGATTTTGGGACTTTGTCCCTGTCCCTGCTCTTTATTTAGTTTGCTCTTTTCTGGATCTGAGCTTTTAGACATGAAGCATCCGTAAGGTTTGCTCTAAGAAGTACTGGCTTATGAAATAAGCAAAATGTGAAGATGTTTCGGAAGGTGCAATTGCTGAAGCTGCAGACCCTTTCCCAAGCTGCTGTGCTTATTATTCACTAAGCAACTTGGTAAATTTAGGTAGCTGTGTTCCTGAGGGCTCCAGATGATATGTTTACTCTAATAAGAAACTAAGTAATCAGAGTAGTGTGTCCTCTTGCGCTGCATTATCACCATCCACCACACACTAGCAGTATTTATTTCTCCAGATAGTTGGCTTGTATTTCAGGATAAGCCTCATGCAGAGAGCTGATTTTGTCATTTATATTGATGATAAGTAGAGGAGAAAGAGAATGCGTTTTGAAGTTAGGTTACTCTAGTTTTCCCATGGTTTATAAAGGGGCAGAGATTTGGGAAAAGGAAGCAAATATTCTGGCTAATGTGGTTAAACACTCTTTTCTGTTGATAAGATAATCAGGTGTTCTGCATTTTGCTACTTTATAAAATACTTTATAAAATACTCTTTTTCACGAGCTCAGCATAATAGCTTTAACTCCCCAAGGAAAGCCTATAAATACAAGGACATTCACAGCTAATATGAGAGATGAAAGAATAAGAATCCAGTAACAGCCTCGGTCTTGTTTATAGTGTTTCTTTTTTGGCGAACTCTTGCTTTTTAACACCGGTCATTTAGACAACCAGTAGGAGCAGTCCCAGTCACAGGACTGTTTAAAGCACTGGGGAGAGGTGGCTACTGACTCTTATGGCCCTGGTGGTGCAATTTGATCTTTTAAAATGGGACCTTTTAGACACTTTATGTTACAGCTATGAGCACGATCAGTTCAATTTCATGAGTGAGCCTGGGGTGTAGGAAGCTCTTTGGGATTGCTTGTGCCAAGCTCACACCGAAGTAGACTACGGGATGCTATGGGGTTGAAATGGTGAGCAGTTTTGAGGAGGAACTGCTGAGAAAGCAATTTCTGGCTAGTGAGTTGGTTAGCATGTTGGTGGGTGGTAACAGAAGTTATAAGATGCATGCCCTGTTCTTGAAAGCACATGTACTTGGCCTTCAAGACTAATAAGCAAGAAACAACTAGTAGAAGGTAGCCTATGAACTCGTTTAATTATGAGTCTAACTGTTCTTGCATAGGGCATGTTTATAAGAACCGAAGCTTTCAAGGGAAGTGGCACCCTAGTTGGGTATTTAAGGGGTGAAAATGAGGTTGCTAGGTAAAGCATTTAAAAGATGTCGTGGTAAAGCTGACTAGTCTACAACCAAGATTTCCCAAGGAGAACTATTTTTAAATGGAAGCACTGAAGAGGCCTTAAAACCATCTTCTTCAATCTCTTGTTTTATGTATAGTGCACCCCTGGGAAGTGAAAGACCATGAGGCTGATGGCACAAAGTAAACTATTGCGGGCCTGTATTATGGGAAGCTTCGAAAGGCTTGCAGTGTAGAGCTTAGGTGCTAGAGTGCCCTGTGAAAAGCAAAGTGCATGGTCAGAGGTGTTTTTAGGAAGAATTTAGTTTAGGGGCATGAAGCCTGTGTTAAACTTGTGGTGTTGCCTGAGAATCCAGCATTATTATTCGTGCCATTAAAGGAATAATTCTATGTACTCACCCCTTTGGTTTCTGAGTCCTCTGGCTGTTTTGCTCTCCTCTCGCCTTCCTGCCCTCCGTCATCAGTACTCACATCTGTCTGTGTTGCTAGTTAAGGATCAAGTACTCCCCTTCCCAGGGCCATTTGCATTTTAATTGGGACACATCATTGAGATAAAATAATGCATCTAATAGAGTTTCAGGCTACAACGACTTCAAATTTTAAGGCCGGTGAAGGATCCTTCCATGTGTCCCTAAAATCAGGGTGTGCGTAGGGAGAGGATGTTGTGTGTCTGGCACTTCGTGGGCACTCTTGTTTGTTCATGAATGAATGAAACTCTTCAGTGAATGAGCGAATTGGTGAATGAGGCTTAGGGGTGCAGCGTTCTTAGAAAACAGAAAAGACAGTGGAAATAAACCCTTTAAAGGAGGGATTATCAATGTTTTATAAATTTTAAATTATAAATTTTAAAAGGAGGACTAGGTAACTGTGTGGTCCCAAGACATAAGGTGGGGGAGAGAGCATTCAAAAGAAAAAAAATCATAGTTCTACAATCTAGCTGCTTAGAGAATATTGCTGACAGAGCCAAGAACCTGGGAGAGTCCTGTGTTTGATCACATGGACGCACAACTGTCATTTTTGAGTAGATACTTGAAAACCTTCCTTCACTTCGTGTGGCTACAAGTAAGGTATGTGAGTCCCAGTCCTACTTCCTGCTGCTTCTCCCTAATGCCTCCTGTTCAACCTTTCCTTCCATTTTTCTGTGCCCAGGGCTCGGTAGGAATTGTGTGCTCCTACAAAAGGACCCAGAGGATTCATATCGTTTCCTTATTTCACTCCTACTCCCACTTACATTTTTCACTTCAAAACTTCTTCAGGAAAATGCTTACTTGAAAAAAAAATATATAGGCCATTGTTTGGAAAGTTATGCTTGCAATTACTCTTACTTTTGGCCTCTCTTTTGCATGGGCTATGCTGCCCTCAGTTATGCAGAGATAACAAACCGACTTGCTTCCCAAAGGCATTCTTCCTTGACGGACTGGTTTGCTCTGAGCTGTATAAACACTCTTGCCTGCTGACCAGTAGTCTGTATTTATGAGGTCCTTAGAAAACACTGCAAGCTGCAGAGAGTGACCATGAATAGCAAACTTAATTTGGTTTAATGTGTTTTTGCTTGCTTGACCTCACCAGAATAAAAATGTGCCTGCTTAAATTATTGTATTGGGACTTAAAAAAAAAAAAATTCTGGAGACATTTATCTCATTGGAAGAATATGGGGATCATTTTAGCAAAGGTTTAAGTCCACGTTTAATGACAGATAGACTTGAGAAATGTTTAACATAGAGCTTTAATTGCAGATTAGATTATTGTAAGTTCCGAATTTTAAGCCTGAATTACTGTTTTTTTTCTCTTGCTACTTTTTTTTTTCTAGACAATTGGCTGGCAACGACCTTTCTTTTATCCACCCAAAGGCCTTGTCTGGGTTGAAAGAACTCAAAGTTCTGTAAGTAATGCAATTTTAGAGTTTCACAGCTGGCTGTGTATTTTCTTTCTGCATAGTCAACATGCTTGGAACTAGGTTAAGCACAGTTTCTTTTAGTTC
>RJWJ010038311.1:0-15059 GCA_004363605.1 Indri indri
GTGAGCCAGCTTTTTATTTTTTTTTGTAAAGTTTTTCACATATATATGAATGCTTAAACAATACATTATTTAGTTTTGCTTGTTTGTAAGCTTTATAAAAATTATATCATAGTGTGTTTAGTCTTAAAGAACTAACTTTTCATTGCTGTGTTACATGCCATTGTGGCTACATAGCACACTTTATCCCGTCTCCTTGGAGAATATTGGGTGGTTTGTGGGTTTTTGCAGTTACGAGCAGCAGCTCTGCCATGAACATTCTTGTTTGTGTCTCCTGGTGCACAAGGACAGTCTATCACTGCTTTGCTCAGCGTCCTCTGGCGTTGCCTTCGCCACTGTCCTGAATCCTCTCTTGTTTGGGTTTCCATGAATGCCAAGGACATGTCCTCCCTAACTCTTATTTTAATGGCTTCTGCCATGTTTCGAATGTTTTTTTTCCTCCAAAATTTAGATTCCCAAGGCAACTGTATTAAGAGGTGTGACCTTTAACAGGTGATTGAGGCCCTCATAAATGGGATGGGATTAGGTGTCCTTATGAAAGGGCTTGATGGGGAGAGTTTGCCCCTTTTTGTCCCTTCCACCATGTGAGGACACAGTGTTCCTCCCCTTTGGTGATGCAGCAACAAGACTGCACCATAAGGCAGAAAGAAGCTCTTACCAGAGATTGACTGGCCTGCCAGCACCTTGGTCTTGTATTTCCCAGCCTCCAGAACTGAGAAATAAAATTCCATTGTTTATAAATAACCTGGTCCGTGGTATTTTTCTTATAGCCGCACAAATGGACTAAGAAATTGGTTCTGTGGAGTGGGGTGTTGCTATAACAAGTACCTGAAAATGTGGAAGTGGCTCTGGAACTGGATAAAGAGTAGAGGCTGGAAGAGTGCGGAGGCGCGTGCTAGAAAAAGCCTAGGTGGTTATGAATGACGTCCTAAGGGTGATTCTGATGAGGGCTCAGAAGAAGAGGAGAGCTGTGGACAGAGCCTAAAGCTTCTTAGAGATTACTTAAGTGGTCGTGATCACAGTGGTGATAGAAATATGAACAGTAAAGATCATTCTGATGAGGTCTTAGAAATGAGGAATACTTTATTGGAAACTAGAGGAAAGGCCATCTTTGTTATTAAGTGGCAAAGAACTTGGGTGAATTGTGTCCATGTCCTAATGTTTTGCGGAAAGCAGAATTTCAGAGCAATGAACTAGGATATTTGATGGAAGAAAACTCTAACCAAAGTGTGCAGGATGCTGCATGGCTTCTCTTGATTGCTTGTAATAAAATGTGAGAAGGTACAATGAATTAAAGATGGAAATTATACTCAAAAGGAAAGCATAACTTAAAGATCTGGAAGATGCTCTGCCTGGCCAGGTTGTAAAAAACAAAAAGGCTGTTTGGAAGAATGACCCTGAAGGCATCTGGGAGTTCTTGGTGGTGGTGAGGGGAGAGGGGAGCTACCACTGGCCCAGATTTCCTGGGCCTTGGGGGCAGAACAGTTTCAAGCGAGTGGCCCAAGGTGCCGGTGGGGCTTGCAGCCCAGGGCCACCTTAAGTCTCTGCTCCCTGCAATCCAGTGCAGTGCTTCTTGGGCACCCCAGCTGTAGCTCAGGTGTGGCACGGGCCACTGCTGTGGAAGGCACAGGCTTTAAACCTTGGGGATGTCCATGTGGTGCTAACTCTGTAGCTGTGCAGAGCGCAAGAGCTGTGGAGGTATAGCTACCTCTACCTAGATTTCAAAGGATATCTTGGAGAGCCGTGGGCCCAGGTGGAAAAATTCTCCGGGGGGCAGGGCCACCACAGAGAGCCCCTGCTACAGCAGTGTCCAGCAGAGTCGTGAATTGGGCTGCACCAGATGGGTGCACAGTTCAGGGCTTCATCTAGTGGGCATGAGGGGAAAGCTTATGAAATGTTCAGGGAAGCAAAACAAAGAAAATATTTGATTGGTTCAAGTGGAAAGACCCTAGGTAGAAGTTAGTTGGCAGTTTCTGATTGGTAAAGTCTTTAGTTAGAGGTTAGTTGGTGGTTTCTGATTGGTTAAGCTTAAGTTCCATTTTACTGTTTACATTGAGTTGAATTTGGGTTTGCTTACGTAGGAACCCAAGGCTCTGGGCTGTCTCAGCCTAATGGTCTCCCAATTAATTATTTTTAAACACAAGCTAGGGTGCGACTCCATCTTTCTGAACTCTCATGGCCTAAGACGGCCGTCAGGGCTCCATTGGTCTGTTTCATGTTGCATACAGCCAAAACAAGGAAAGGAATGGCAAGGACAAACCCGCGCTCTTTTAAGGAGCCTGCTCAGGAGCTTTGACAAACTACTTTGCCTTGTATTTCATTGGCCAGAACTTTGAACTAGTTTTCAACCTTTTAAAATTGGAAGATTTTACTGTGTAAAACTCCACCTACCTACCTCCTCTTGGAAGCACTGGTGACACGAGGCCTTTTGACAGCAGTTTGTTGGAGTTCAGGAACAGCCGCCTCTTCCAGGTGGGGCATCAGCTCTTCATGTGGCCACAACGCCCCACCCAGGCTGTTCTGCTCTTTTAGGTCGCTGCCTGCTCCTGAAAGCACAGGCATACCTTTGCTTCACTGCCCTTTTCAGGTACTGCGTGTTTTACAAATTGAAGGTTTGTGGTCGCCCTGTGTTGAGCAAGTCTGTTGGCGCCATTTTTCCTATAGCATGTCCTCATTTCGTCACATTTTGGTAATTCCTGAAATATTTCAAATTTATTATTATTATATCTGTTATGGTGACCTATGATGAGTGATCTTTGATGTTACTACTGTAATTGTTTTGTGACCCACAAACCTTGCCCATATAAACTTATGAACATATGAACTTAATCAATAAATGTTATGTGTGTTCTGACTGCTCCATGGACCAGCTGTTCCCCGCCTCTCTCCCTCACCTCAGGCCTCCCTGTTCCCTGAGATACAACAATATTGAAATCAGCCAATTAACAATCCTACAAAGGCTTCTAAGTGTTCAAGTGAAAGGAAGAGTCCACTCCCATTAAATCAAAAGCTAGAAATGATTAAGCTTAGTGTGGAAGGCATGTCAAAAAGCCAAGATAGGCTGAAAGCTAGGCCCCTTGCACCAAACAGCCAAGTTGTGAATGCAAGGAAAAATTCTTAAAGGAAATTAAGTGCTACTCCAGTGAGCACACAGATGATAAGAAAACAAAACAATCTTATTGCCGATATGGAGAAAGTTTGATTGGTTTGGATAGAAATTCAAACCAGCTTTAACATTCTTTTAAGCCAAAGCCTAATCCAGAACAAGGCCCTCAACATTGAGGTACAATCCTCCACCAGCAAAAAGATTACGACCCACTGAAAACTCAGAAGGTCATTACCATATTTTAGCAGTAAAGTTTTTTTTTTTTTTTTGAGACAGGGTCTCACCCAGGCTAGAGTCAGTGGTGTCATTATAGCTCACTGCAACCTTCAAACCCCTGGGCTCAGGGATCCTCTTGCCTCAGCCTCCTGAGTAGCTGGGACTACACATGCATGCCACCATGGCTGGCTAATTTTTCTATTTTTTTGTAGAGATGGGGTCTTGCTTTTGCTCAGGCTGATCTTGAACTCCTGACCTCAAGCAGTCCTCCCACCTCGACCTCCCAAAGTGCTAGGGTTACAGGTGTGAACCACCACACCTGTCCTAAAGTATTTTTTAATTAATGTATGCACGTTGGTGTTTTTTAGACACGTTATCGCATACTTAATAGACTACAGTATAGTGTAAACATAACTTTTATGTGCACTGGGAAACCAAAAAATTCCTGTGACTTGCTTCATTATGATCTGGAACCAAACCCACAGTACCTTGGAGGTGTGCCTGCATTTGAGCTTAGATCCCTGACTTGGAGGGGTAAAGGAATGAGTAAGTGAAGGAGGAGGCAGCCATCTTTGCATGGGGCACCATCTGAATGTTGAATATTTGTCTGAAAGTTTAGCAGTCTGTTTTATAGCAGGCCAGTATGTAAGTTGTTTTTGGGCATTCTCTGTCATTCATTCATTCAACAAATATTATTGAGAAACTTTAAGTATCAGGAAAGCACTGTTAGTCCTGGGAATACAGCAGTGACTAAACAAATAAATGAAGCATTCCTGAGCTTCTGGAACTTATATCCTAGCTGGGGAGACAGTTATTAAACCAATATTTAAAATATATATTATTGTATCTTGTGGTTCTTAAGAATTCTGGAGAGAAATAAGATAGGGAAGGATGATAGGGAGCTGGGGGTGTTTGAAGTTTAAATAGGGTCACTGAGAAGTTGACATTTGAGCAGTGGCCTCTAGGTGAGGACGCCAGCCATCTGGATATGGGGCGCTGGGGGAGGTATGTTTAAGCTGAGGGAGCAGCTTAAACAGTGTCCCTGAGGCGGTAGCATGCCTCGTTTATTTCGGGAACTGCAAGATCAGAATGGTTTAGCAGAGTGAGGAAGGGCCAGGGAGTGTGAGGATGGATTGAAGGGTAACGGGACCGGGGAGAGACTGCAGGTCTTACAGGTCATTGTGAGGATTTTAGGTTTTAAGTACATGGGAACCCCCTGGAGGCTTTTCAGAGGAATGACATATTCTGACTTTCCCTTAAAGGAATTCTTCTTGCTTTTGTGTTGAGAACAGACTTCAGGAGGTAAGAGCAGACGCTAGGAGGTCACTTAGGAGATTTTTAACACATTGACCGCCACCCTAGAAAAAATATTTTTTTCCTTGGGGCCATGGTCTTTTATGACAAAGATAGAATAAAAACTTTGAAAACAAAATGATCCCTTCCAATGTAATGAAAAATTTGTTATTTTTTATTGTTTTCTGTGGTTTTGCGCAGGGGGCCACCCATCACATAACACGTATGCTGCAGCATGGCCGCGTGAGTGGCCTGCACACCGCGTGGCTCCCAAGGTAAAGAGATGTGCGAGTTACCTATGCTTCCTGGGCTCCGGGCTCAAAACTAGCATAAGTTAAATACAACTCACATGGCAGTTAATGTGTTAGAGTAACGCAGGCGAGGTGTGCTGCTGGCTCGGACCAGGATTGTAGTGGATGTGCTGAGGAGTAGTTGGATGGCGGATGTATTTTGAAGGTGGAACTGACAGGATTTGCTGAATATGTGGGCTTGGAGGAAGGTGGTGATTCTTATCAAAGAGGAATCCAGAATTTTTCCCCTAAGCAAGTGGAAGGAAGGAGTCACATTTACTCAGATGGGGAAGACTGTGGGAGGAGCAGAGGAGGGGCAGAGTATTGGGAGCTCGGTTGTAGACAAGTTAAGTTTGGGACACATATTGAACATCCGAGGAAGATGGTGATGAAGCCTTTGGGTCTGTAAGTGTGGAGGTTAGGAGTCGTTGGCTATACATAGTACTATGGTCTGAGTATATGTGTCCCCCAAAAAAGTCATACGTTCAAACCTAACCCCCCAAATGATGGTATTAAGTGGTGCAGATTTTAGGAGTTGATTAGGTCATGAGGGCTCTTGCATCATGAATGGGATGGATTAGTGCTCTTTATAAAATAGGCTTTGCTCTTCCTCCATGTGAGCACGCAGCAAGGCTCCATCTATGAAGCAGAGAGCATCCCTCACCAGACACCAAATCTGCTGGAGCCTTGCTCTTGGATTTTCCAGCCTCCAGAACCGTGGGCAATAAGTTTCTGTTGTTTATTAATTACCCAGTCGAAGGTATTTTGTTATAGCAGCCCCAAGGAACTAAGAAAGGTGACATTTCTATTGGCCTAGATGAGATCATCAAGGAATGAGTACAGATGGAGAAGAGATCCAAGGGCTGAGCTGGGGGCCCTCCAGCACTTGGAGGTTTGGGGACTATGAGGCTCTGGTGAAGGACTCTGAACAGGAGCTGTTGGCAGGGAGGGTAGGAGGAAAACCAGGAGGGTGGGGTAACCTGGAGGCTGACCTTGGGGACAAGTCCAGGTCATAGTGGGCAATGAGAGGGTCATTGGCTGAGAGTGAGGATGAGGGTGGGGAGTGGAGGTCTGAGGAGCAGGGAGAGAGGTGTAGGATCATCTTCTAGGGGGGCGAAGGGGGAGAGGCTTGGGGGATGTGGTTGGACTGCCAGTGGCACCAGGGGTCCTCTCCAGGTTAGTGGAGCTGAATCAGTGCGTCTAGCCAGCCTGGACGTGTGTTCGATCTCATCCTCGTTCAGCTGCAAGGAGACAGGTGTGGAACGGATTGGAACTTAGAGTAACCCGTGTTGGAGTTTTGCAGGTAGGTGCCAGCATGATGATGAGGGCAGCCAAGGGAGTTGAAGGTGCGTGTTATGAGTGCTGAAATCGAAACGTTGACTTTTACTTTTGATAATCTCTGTGTTTCTCTTTTTGGCCCCATTCAGTCTCTTTATAATTTAGAATCGTTGTAATTTTTTTCACTTAAGATTGTTCAGCCAAGTGCAATTTTAATTAAGCACCCTCCTTCCAGTGAGCTTGCATAGATATCGTGTTTGTTTGTTTCTGTCTCCCATTGATAAGCTCGTATAAAAGTGCTGCAGAACTAGCTGTTTCAGTCTGGAAATCACCAGCCTCTGGTGGTGGGAGGAGAAGCCCACCAGCTTTCAACTCCACTGAACCTTCCCCTCTATTCCTAGCACCTAATGTTTGAATGATTTTTTGTACTTTAATATTGCCTTCGGCCGTTCTTCTCTCTTGACTTGCCAGTAAACTTCTGAGGGCAGTATGTGTCTTCTGTTGTGTATACACTTAAATAATTGGCTCTCAGGCTCTAAATGATACCCATTTTGTCCCCACTTGCCTCTGTGGTGAAGGATGGGCTGGTGGAAGGCTGACTATTGGTGGAAGTGCTGTTTGCAATGCTCTCGTTCTCTGTATGGGAACCTTCCGGGCCACTGCTTCCCAGTATGCAGCTCAGTGTCGGGTTCTGCCATCCTGTCCTATCACAAGATCTAGGACTCCTCTGCCCATCTTGGGAGTGCTGCCCAGGGTGTTTCTGGGAAGGCCCGCCCAGTGTGAGCCTCTAGCTGGGTTGAGCAGGTAGTCTTTGTGAGTGCTGAAATATTTTAACCAGATGTCCCTCCTCCAAATAGGGTCCTTTGTCCTTGGAGGTTCGTGGAAACATGAGCCGCCCATCTGCCTTTGGGCCCAGGCTTCTCAGGTTGCAACAGGATTGTTTAGGACACCAAGGAGATTTTTATTTTTATACAGAAAAGATCCACAAAGACTGAGAAGGTGACGAGGAGGTAAACAAGGTGAATTTTTTTCTGGAAAATGGCTGGTGACATGTGCACATGTGGAAGGCAGAATAACTTAGTGCAAGGAGACCCTTGAAGACCTGTCACTCTAGAAGGACTGTGAGAGACTAATAGAGTTCACCCTTGTATTGTGATTAAGGGGGATAAAAAAGCACCATTAAATTCTAAGTAGAAAACACATTCTGATCTGTATATAGTTCAACCCATTTATTTAAATAAACTTATTTAAATGTAGTTAAATATACTTATTAAAATTTAAACATGTAAACACTTAACCACTTATTTAAATATACTTATTTAACATCTAATATCCATCACCATATTAGGTTTGAGGCAGCTAAAACGTAAGATCTTGTGATCCAGGGGCTTACTGTGCTTCCCAGAGTGAGCACATGCTAGACAGCGGTAATAATATGAGCTGATCTGAGTGCAGCCTCAGTGGACAGAGAAGACTTGTCCTCCAGTAGTGATAAAGGCTGAGTGCCTGCCAGCGCAAGTGGTGTTGGAGTTAGTGATGTTGAAATTCAGATAAGGGAGAGAGCCCTGCCGCCAGGGAGGCTGTCAGCGACTCCATGGAGAGGCAGGACTTAAAGGATAAGGAGGATTAGATTGGGGGGGAGGGAACCTAGGGGTCAAGCGTGAGCAAAGGGGAAGATGCCAGAAAGAGGAATTTGGACTTAATTCTCTAGCCTGGGAAAGTGGCTTATGCCTAGGTTGTTCCACAGGCCCCTCAGATTCTATGGGAACAGAGGAAAATCCACTGTTTTCACCCCAGACTTGCCTTCTTCCCACCATTTCTTCTCATCTTGGCTTACACGTCACCATGTACCCAATATGCCAAACTAGAAATGGCATTGTCATCCTCAGGTCCTCTCTTTGTGTCACCTCCTGTGATCCATCGATCACTGAGCCAGACGGTGTATTTAATCCTGCTCTACTGTTAATTTTCCCTGCCCCTTGTAATCCCTCCTTTCTCTCAGTCTTCATTCTCATTCCTACCCAAACTGTACTTCCAGATCACAAATAGAAATTCTGCAGTTCCTCTGCTTTAAAACTCCTGGTGACTCTGTATCATCCATCCACAGGACCAAGTCTAGACTTCTTGCCCTCTGGATCTGGCCCCAGCCCCTTTTTCTGGCTGTGTTCTGGGCCTGACCCATCTAGGAGAAGTGGTTTGGATGGTAGAGTATTGAAATTTCCCATAGTTCATGGCTGTTCAAAAGCACTGGGGACATAGGTTTCTAACATACTTTCCTTATTAGCCATTCATAGCCACAGTACAGAAGAAGCTTTTATGTTTATAATGATCTCATATCATCAAGGAAAAGTTAAAATATGTTTAATAACTCGTATTTTAAAAGGTGGCAGAAAGATAAATGCCAGATTTGGGGAGGATTTTTACCCAAAATGGCTGAAATTTTTAAAAAATTTAGTGCTTAAAAGAGATAAGCTTCAGTTACCTGGAGAACCCACTTATGAAGTCCAGTGAATGAAACGTGGTCAGCAGGGCATGTAGAGATCCTGTTAGATCCTGTCAGCAAGAGAGAGCCATAGATAAGCAAGCAAGACCTGAGTAAACACGAGGAAGCGATGGCAGATAGTCCAGACTCATCTACGCTGGCTCCAGAGGCAGGTGCACAGCCCCAGGCGGTGCTGGGCTCAGGCAGGGAGCCTGGGGGTCAGGCCCCAAGGCCCTTAGCAGAAAATATGCCTTTCTGGTTTGAATGGCATTTCTGGGACATTGAGGCAGATATTTTTCTTTGGCTGAGCACTTGGAAGATAGGCAAACACAAACGCATTTTGGAGGTTGCCCTGAGTGTGCTTTAGAAGCACAAGCAAACAAGTCCTCCAGTCCCCCTGGAGTAAGATGAGAAGCTGCAGAATAGCGAAGGTACAAAGGACCTTTGGTGAATGGACCAGCAGTGAGGCCACCTTCCCTCAAATAGGACAGATCTCTTGGTCAGGAGTTCTTGGAGACAGTGATGGCAGTTTTAATTGGGGAGGAAGGTCATTGTGGGCAACCCATAAGGAGGTAAAATCCTCAGTGACCGTGGGACCGTTTTACCAACTAACCCAGTTCAGTCTGCAGTGTGGACATTCCATATACATTTGGAGCAGGAGGTGTTGCCAGGATTAGTGGCAGGCAGACCTATTCCTCCCACGGGGGATGAGGTCCCCCCTTTCCCGACTCTGAGCCTGTGGAGTGGAGTGGGGTGGGGTGGGGGGGTAGGAAGGAAGTCAGTGCTGCCCGATAGAGCAGGCGGCTGCCTGGATTACCACATTGCTGTGTGTCTCCTCCTATTAATCCTCATGTGGAACAGCAGGTAGCCTGAGAAGCCTGAATTGTGTATTAGTTCCCTGCTGTTGTGCCACATATAAAAAACAGATGAGCCTTGTTAGCCAGTGAGTTTGTGCAGTCAGTTCTTACTGAAGTCAAGCCTTTGGTCCAAGGGAAAACAACGCTTCAGGATACATGGAACTTTCTTACAACTTCTTGAAAATGCAAGTCATGTTGCCTGGGGAATACTTCTCTCACCAAGTGTTCTGCACCCTGCCAACCTTGGAGCTATGGAAGAGGCAGCTGACGTTATTCCAAGAAAACACTGGCAGTTTGGTAATAAAAGGAAATGTCATATCTCCCCTGCCTCTAGGCTGGGTTTCTAGGAGTGCACATGGTCAAAAGGAAACTGTGCTTAACTTTTAAATGATTACATGCTGGGCTTATGGACACACCAGCTGGGTGTCCAGGCAGTGCTGGGTGAGGGCGTGCTCGGGCTATGTGCAAAGATCCACAGTGCTGCATGCAGTGTGATGAGTGAGAGGGTGCCAGCTGGTGGTGTAGATAAACAGAAGCAAATAGGTGCAGTGTTGTGCAGCCTGTCCAAGTTGCTGAAGCTTGCTGCCAAGTGAAGACTACTGGCATGCTCTCCTGGGCTGGCTCAGGAGCAAAAGGGTGCCTTCTCCCTGCTAATTAGCACACTTTTAAAGCACTTCTTTCTAATACAACCAATACTCTGGTGAAAGTGAACCGTTTAGTGGGAATGAAGGTGTGACTGGATTTGGTGATGGAGGAAGCTGGGGGTGAGATGCCCCAGGCCCTGAGCAGTCCTTCCTGGCAACCGAGTGACCCGCATGTGACTCTGCTGTCTGTCCACAAGCAGTGGTCCTTTAGGAGGAGCCCTGGGGCCAGTCCATCAACCAGACCAGTTTCTTCGGAGGAGGAAGGCACTTCCCCATCAGAGGAGGGAGAATTTCCACAGAGAGTTTTGAATGGAAGCTGGGAAATGAGTTCCAATCAGGGCAGTGCAATTGCAGGCGGGCTGAAAAGCCAGAGGGGGCTTGGACCAAGTTTACCATGGAGGTTTCTCTCCAGGTCTCACGTAGGAGGGGTTGGGAAGCAGTCGGGGTGGGGAGTGAGAGTAGGAATGTAGCGGTGAGCAGGGGTCTAGGTGATTAATCCACTATGGGTGGAGTTTGGGTTTTGTTGCTTCCTAGTTCTAGGATATTTTGTAAGCTTCCATGGAGCAGAAGTTTTCCAAAATGCAAGTCAGACAAAAATGGGCCCTTCCCCGTTTTTATTTTTTTAAAGTGACTACCATATTTTGTTAATCTCCATATTTCAACTAAATAAACATTTTGAAAATGTTGCTGCACAATGAAGCTGCTTTTCTTAAGCAAATGAAAGTTTTGTTACTCCAAAGGTCAGGTCATGTGCAAAAGTAGGGCAGTGTAACATTTTGTGAAATGGTGTCTTAGTAGCATTTCTGAGTGGGACAGGTGGTCTGCATGGGGTCTTTTTCATTGACATAGATGAAAAAAAATGTACTTTTGAAAGCATTCTACTAGTGAGAAATAAAGGAAAGTTCTTATAAGTACTTTGCCTCCTTTAAGACTTATTTTTCTGGTGTTTATTGTTTAAAAAGTCCCAAAAACTAACGGAAATTTTGTGAAAAGAGCTTTATGAAATGTACTGTGTATGAGATTTACATATGTCGAAGTCATATAGTACTTGAATATTGAAGACGGAAACTCTTTTTTGAGTAACGATTCTGCATTTTGCTGTCATGTTTTTAAACCAAGAATATAATTATGCTCTGAAGTATTTATTTTAAAATACTAAAAATGTTTTTTGGTGTGCTGAATTTGTGGAAAATTCCAAGAGACTCCTTCAAGATTTCTTTCCAGGCAAATTTAATAACAGGAAGTATAGAATTGTTATTCAGTGGCTGCCAGTTAGGGTAGCTTTGACACAGAGTAGCGGTTAGTGTGATTTGGGGATAGAGGGGTTGGGAGCAAGGTGATAGATATAATCCTGCAAACTCCACACTCAGAGAATTTTAACTATTCTGCTTTCCAAGTAGTTGTGTAGTTTTAATTTTATATCTCTTAGTGTCTAAACTAATATGTGCTAAATCATTTAGAATCTTAAAGGGTGACAAAACATTTAATCTGGATTTTCATATGTTGCCTATTTATGCAATACAGGGTGAATGTTTATATTTTTAGCTGAGTGTTTAAGATCGTGAAATATTGAATATTTGTGGGGGATGCTTGAGAACATTTCTTTAAAATGTCCAAACTATTACTTTACAAATTCCAATCTATATCTGAAGTTTGGGGATGTGACATATGCTAGTAATTTTTAATGGCCAGCATTAATCTCCAGTGACTAGGGGGACAACCTGAACCTGCTTGGAGGACCCCCTTCAGAAAGGAGGGCTGGGGAAGAGGCCTTCGGGGGCGGATCTGAGTGCAGATCCACACTCTGCTGATTACAGGTTGTGGGGCCTGGGCAGGTGAGTCTTGGACTCCCTGAACTTCCCGTTCCTCATTGCCTCACTTCGTAGATTATTATACAAATGCAAAATAGTATTACTTTTGCCAAAATTCTGCTTTTTGGTAGACTTTCCAACTCTCGAGATCTATTAGGTGTGCTGTCTGAGTATCTGGATAGGACTGTGTTAACCCAGTAATCTGTCTGAGCACAGTTGCAACTGTTTTTTTCTAAAGCTCTGCTTCTAAAAGCAGCACATGCTCATTATAAAAAACAAATTTACCACGGGGCAAGGGGAATAAAAAATATAAAGAAGAAAATCAAAACAACCATTTTCTCCCTACATATATGCAAGTATGTTTATGTGTACATGTATGTATTTTTTTACAAATACGGGATCAGATTGTACATACTATTATCTACCTTGCGTTTTTTACTTCATATTTTGTGGACAGTTTTCTATGTCAATATATTTATATATACACACATCTATATCATCATTTTTGATTGCAGTCCATTGTTAAATTTAGGATTATTTTTAGAATTTGTATTAATTATCCTCAAATAGGGGAAATTTGTTGTGCTGTTTATAATTATGAAAACCAAACTAAAATAGTCCGTTAGAGTTGAGTTCTTGTTCACTGTTAACAATATGTTGACTCAAATTTAAACTTTGGACCTTGATAACTAACACTTATTTAGCACTTGGTATGTGGTAGGTACCTTGCTCTGTCACTTAATCACTTTAACAACCTGAGGAGGTATCATCACTCCCCGTGGTTCTCATTCCACAGATGAGAAGGCAGAGGGTGAGAGCTTAGGTTGCCTGAAGGATTTCATTCCAGGTCCATCTGACAAGAAGCCCTTGCTTTTCCTTTGGGACATTGAAGTCTTATTTAATATACTGGGTGAGATAGAGTTTTGAAAATATCTGAGTATTGAAAAGCTGCTAATTTATAGCAAATGGAAAATTAGCTTTCAGGTGGCACTTTATTCGGAAAAGACACAGGTAGCTATGAATATTTAAAAATTGCTATTAATGGTTAGTGGATTTGTTCACTTGTATTTTACATTTCTTATGCAGTGTAGATAGATTGTACATTTTGGGGTGGAATCATGACTTGAGCAAGCTGTAAGTTTTCTTATTCTTCTATGTTTTGGACAGACAGAGGAAAACAACTCTTTTTTCTAAAAGGCCTAACTAGTAAAAACTGGCAGTCTGGAGAACACTCCCCCATCCTATTAGAAAATCTCTCTTCTTTGCTGTTGTGAACAGGGGTATGCCTGGGGAGATTCCTAGGCAATTAGTTATGAAAAGGGGAGAGATAGGGAAGAGGGCCATACCCTGCTGGGGAGAGCATGCTAACCAGAGAGTAGAAGGAAGGGGCCTGAGTGTTCTCATGGCAGCTTCCATAGACTTCTGGGCTGCCTCCCTGGGACACTGCCTTTCAGGCCCAGGAGGGTGAATAGGTGCCTGCCCTGTGAGACTCCCCCTTCTCCAGCCCCTCCTTACCTCTCTACCTGCATTGGGGGGTGGGGAGTGGTTGGAGGTTACTGGGAACTTGTTCCAAGTGTGTGCAGGATTCCCCTTTCTTTCCAGAAACAACTGCCTACGCCTCCTTACTACATGACTGTATTGACCTCTTTGGACAAGCTTGGCTGATGTTTTTATTTGTCATCATATCCTGTATCTGGCAGACTTCAGTCCTCAGTATCAAACTATTTAATGTGTTAACAAATGAATGAACTAGAAGTGAATTTATATTGCAGCAGAGAGGATGGATGTTGGACATGTTGAACTGATAATGACTCTAAGGTTGTGTGGACTTACCATTTTTAGAAAGCAGGTTACAGGATTTTGTCTTAGGTGAGGGGTGGTTAGGTTGGGTTTTAATTTTGCCTAGACGAAATCAAGATGACTCAGCTGGCACAGGTATGTATCCTTCCTAAAATAAACTGGAAAAGGTGAAGTGGGATGATCTAGTCACTTACAGAAGTAGAAGTGACTATCTGTTGCCATGGAATCATCATTATCGGTTGTTACTAGAATTTTATTTGCTTTTCTAGAGAACATAACAATTGGATTCTTTGGGTTTTCCTAAAAGTGGTATCTGCTGGATATAAACATCGGTAACGAAGTATAGAAGTGTGGTTTTTTTTCCCTCTCAAATAGTACTATATTTATACATTTATGCATTTTTTTCTCCTTGAACCTATCTTGGATGTCTTTCCATGTCAATGCATGCGAATTCACCTATTTTTTTTTTATCATTACATAGAATTCTATTGGATGGACTATGTTTTATGTAACCAGTCTCTTTAGAAGACTATTTAGATGGTTTCCAGTTTTTTGCTATTTAAATGTAGCAATGAACATTCTCATGGAATTGTATATCTATATGATGAAATTCCCAGAAGTGGAGTTACTGGGACAAAGGCAGTGGGCATTTAATATTTTGATAGATATTGCCTAATTGCTCTCCAAAAAGGCATAAATTTACCTTTCTACAAACAGTTGTTAAGAGCTATTTTTCCTTATACTCTTGTTCAATATATCATCAAACTTGTAAATTTTTACCAGCCTATTGAGTGAAAAGTGATAACTTGTTTGAATTTGTATTTTATTAACTTAAAAAAAGGTTTATCAGATACTTGTATTTCTATTTCTGAAGATTATTTTAAGTTGCAAGTTCCCATGATGCATTTATAGAGTAGTGCTAACTTAAAAACATTAGGTTTATACCTGTCGTTTAAAGAATATGTTTGTTTTGGCCGGACGCGGTGGCTCACGCCTATAATCCTAGCACTCTGGGAGGCCGAGGTGGGTGGATCGCTCAAGGTCAGGAGTTTGAAACCAGCCTGAGCAAGAGCGAGACCCGTCTCTACTAAAAAAAATAGAAAGAAATGATCTGGGCAACTAAAATATATATATATATATATATATATATATGTATAAAATTAGCCAGGCATGATGGTGCATGCCTGTACTCCCAGCTACTTGGGAGGCTGAGGTGGAAAGATCCCTCGAGCCCAGGAGTTTGAGGTTGCTGTGAGCTAGGCTGACACCACGGCACTCTAGCCCG
>RJWJ010038312.1:0-15090 GCA_004363605.1 Indri indri
TGATGTTTAACCTCAAGTACATTTGTAATGAACACTTCTGTTTTATTTTAATAAGTCATTCGCTTTCCCTGGTTTCTTTCTAAAATTAACTCAAGGTTAATCCTAGGGGTTAGTGAAAAGTGAAATCTCTTTGGAATATGTAACTGAAAAAATTGTGAATATTCTAAAGAAGGACACCTACCTCAGGCCCTGTGATGTGCATCAGACCAGCAACAGCAGAGGCAACAGCATCATAACCAGCTCGCTGAGACATCGGACCTGTCTGACCATACCCTAAAACAACAGGAATAGACATATTCAGCACCACTCAGGGTGTGCTAAAACCACTGTAAAGTAGTGTGTTAAAACCACTTGTAGCCAGAAATCTTGCAGTATTTGGATACTATTGGAGCTATACTATCCCTTCAAGAAGGCAGTAAGAATTAACCATGGTGTTCTACCCCCAGAAAGTCAAAAACTGCTGATTTGCAGGCCAGATTTCACCTGCATGAGTGCTTTGTTTGGCCTACAGAGTGTTTTGAAACGATTGTATTTAGTTGCCAACATTTAAAAATCAGGAGATATCATGCAAAATGCAAATTTCTGGATTTTCTTAAAATAATCAGAAAATTATCCAAAACTAGACCCACATTCTTGCATGGCAACAATCAAAGAATCAACTCTCTTTTTTACACAGGGCATACATTCTCTGACTTGCCACAGTCTCCACCATTCCTCACTCCCCTTAGCCTGATCCCTTCATTTAACTTACTTCCCAGACCCCCACAGGCATTTGCTACCCTCACTCTGTACCCAGCAATATACTGAGTAAAGCAAAACAATGTTTCATTGGGTTCTATTTCTTCTTTTTTTTTTTTTTTTTGGCCTTCAGCAAGCAAGAATAAAGAGAACACAAGAAATGTTTTCTCCTGCTCTCCCTGCTGCTTATTGTTGAATTATAAAGGTTATATCAGGAGCTGCGTCTTCAAATCCTGTGTATCAACCTGAGAGTGGCCAAATGAAGAGCCTTCCATACCACCAGCTATTTGTTGTCATTCCCTGAGTACCCAGCTTTAGAAAGATCAGGAAAGCAAAGGAAAGGAAAGATCCAGCCATCTGGAAGGGACTCCCTCCATTTCAATCCATGTCTCTATACATCTCAGTTCCTTGCATCTTCCAAATCTCCATTCAAATGTCTCCTTACCAGAGAGATCTTCCCTGACATCATTTTATAAAAAAGCACTCTCACTTCTCACTTTTAATCCCCCATACCCAGTTATATTTGTCTCCATAGCCCTTATCACTGAAGATATGTAACATAGTTGTTTGTTTATTGATTTATTTTATCTCCTCCCTACTAAAATGTGTGCTCCATAAATTTTTTCTATTTGATTCACTGTTGTATCCCTAGCATCTAGAAGAGTGTTCAGTAACATTTATTGAAGAAATGAGTGAATACTTGTTATATTAAAATAATAATTTTTTTCAAAAACAAATAATCTATAAAAAGTAAATGAATAAAGAAACTAAAGAAGTAAGCTATAATCATCAATTAAACTACCCAGATGCACTTGCCACCAGAAGTGGTCTTTGTCAGAAATAAAACTATGTAAAACACAATCCACAGATAAAACTATCACTTACTATTAAGAAATATAAATAGTTCAAGATTAAGTGATATTTATCACTATTGATGACAGAAAAGGTGTCAAAACATGTTCCTCCTTATGTTTTATCATGGAAAATTTCAAACAAATAAAAATAGATAGAATATATTATGAGTCCATCAGCCAAGTATTAAATCTTTAACAATTCATTTAATCTCCCTGAGCCTCAATGTCTTCATCTGTAAAATGGCATTATTCACATTTATCTCATAGATTTCTTAGGAGAATTTAATTTGATAAGACAGAATAAGCAAAGTGCATTTTACTTTTAAAACTAAATGTATGTAGTTACTAAGTATGCATTAATCAATGTACTAATAATGTATTAGCTTACCTTTTCCACAAAATATTGAGAATGACAAAAAAGAAAACTGCCCTGAGGTATGCCTAAATGATGAGAATAGATATTCTAAGCATCGAAATTATATCATTTAATAACTCATAAAAATTGAAAATTTTTGCATTAATACTTGAAAACTTTCATTTGTTTATTGTAGAAAATAATCTGACAATAATAATTTTATAAATATATATAGTTATGTCAAAAATTATTCCACCTTTTCACACCTTACACTTACCTTAAATATTTGAACACTGACTACCAGTACTATCAACAACTTTTTATGATGATAAGTAAACAAAGTTTTGAAACAGGGAACAGACATCAAAACGGTATTTTGCTAAGATTATTCTGTTGGCAATATGCAGAATGAAATTATTAATAATTTAATGAAGAGCCGAAAAACAGTAAGCATGGGATCTAGCTAGTTCTTTTTAATTTTATTTTTAGCTTTACAATTCCAAAAACAACTGTGATCAAAATCCAAATTAAAGAGGAAAAAGTTAAGCATGTCGGTTCTATTTCATATTCAAGTAAGGTGACAAGGAAAATTAAGGAAGTTACAGAAAATCAGAGAGGAACAACCTCCGGTCTCCTCCATCTTCCACTTAATCACTCACATTCATTCTAAGGAGCAACCTTGCCATCTTGTGGCTTTTATGAACATTGACTATGAGCAAAACTTGCATTTCCAGACTTACAGTTAAAATGTGGAGGGAGGAAACTGAAGGGAAAAGATTTCTTATCTTTTAATATTTGCCCCAAGTGCCATATGATCAGGCCTGACTGCCCCTGGTTTCATTCATTTTTCTTAATTGTGTCTAACTTCATGTTTTCCTTCTCTCCTTAACTTATGAGGTCTTAGAAAGCAGGAGATACCACTGGCACTCTTGCTTTCTCTAATTCTTGTGACACCTCCCATAGGGCTCATTACTCTATCCATGGTTACCCTTTTGGAGGTCACAGATCCCTCTGACAACCTGGAGAGAAGCTACGAACTCTCCCCAGAAGAAAGTAATTCATATTCTTAGAATGCATGCACCCCTGGGTTAAGAACAGGCTAAGGACACTCAGCAGGTAATCACTGCTCCACACCTGGAGCATCTCAATTATCAAGACAACTCTTATGACGGGGATCAGTTCAAGGACAGCTTTGAGGCTTCCAAGCAACTAAGTGCTTCCAAGCAACTAAGCGCCTAATAATAAAAGGGAAAGAGAAATCAAAATAAATCATCTCTCATCTAGACTGTTTCATTAGCCTCCTGTTTCTAGTCTCCCTACCTCATTCTTGGCTCTTGTGATCACAGTGATCTCTTTAAAATGTAAATCAGAATACACTACTTTCCTACCTAAAGCTTTCTAGGGGCTTTCCAAGCTGCCTAGAATAAACCCAAACTCCTTATCCTGGCTTAGCAGGCCGAATGTGGCTTGGTCACTACATACTCTCTGGTCTCAACTCATTAATTTTCCTACTGCCCTATCTTTAGTCCCACTGGCCTTCTTAGTGTTCTCCAGATACACCCACTGCTTATTCCCACCCTGGGGCTTTTGCACTACAGAGAATGTCCTTCTGTCCAATCTTCACATGGATGGCTATTACTGATTATGTCATCTTAACTATATCCTCCTCAAAGAGGCCTTCCCTACCATCCAATCTAAAATAGACTCCTAGGAACTCTCTAGCATTTTATCCTGTTCTCATCCTCTATAAAGCACTTATCACTAGATGGTAGTTTTAACTGTTTGATGACTATCTGTCTCTCCTCTAGAACGTAAGCACCATGAGGCCTGTGACCTCAGTGTCTGTTCTCTGAGATACTTCTGAGTTTCAACTGTTGACAGTCCCCAGTAGTCCATATTTGGCCCCTGCTCTTCTCATTCTCATCTTTCTAATGAATCTCATCCATTCCACGGCACCAAACAAGATACTGGCAACTCCCATATCTAGAATAACAACTGTATTTATCAAGTTATTGTGCACTAGGCACTCTTGTATACTTTTGTCAATTAGATCATTTAATTCACACAACAACCCTATGAGTTAAGTACTATTATCCCCTTTTTACAACTATAAAAACTGCGACTTACAAACATTAAGCCACCTGCCCAAGGTCACACAGATAGGAAGTAGCAGAGCTAGGATTTGAACCCAAGTCTGGGTCCTTAAATATGAAGATGTTTGTGTATGTTTGTGTGTGTGTGGACATCTCCACCAAAAAGTCAAAGGTACGGCAAGCTGACACTGCCCTAAACAGAACTTATCATCTCACTTCAATCACAGTCACATGCTACCAACCCAGACTGCTCCTTCTATGTTCACTATTTCACTGACTGAAACATCACCCGCATATTTGCACAATCCAGAAACCTAAGAGTCATCCTGGATTCTTTTCTTTCACTTCCTGCCCATAATCAATTGATCACTAATTCCTGATTATTCGACCTGCCAATAACTCGCAGGTCCATCTAGCCTCTTATGTCCTGCAATAGCTTCCTCTGCCTCAGTTTATTCTTTTCGTGGCTACAAAGGCCTTTTGAATATGTAATTCTAAACAAGCCGTTTCCCTATTAGAATTCTTATTAAGGCCAGGAACGGTGGCTCACACCTGTAATCCCAGCACTTTGGATAGCTTGAGGCCCAGAGTTCAAGATCAGCCTGGGCAACATAGTGAAACCCCAGCTCTACAAAAATTAGCTGAACCTGTTGGTACACACCTGTCATCCTGGCTACTCAGGAAGCTGAGGTGGGAGGATCACTTGAGCCCAGGAGTTTGAGGTTACAGTAAGCTGTGATCACAACACTGCACTCCAACCTAGGCAACAGAGTGAGATCCAAGGAAGGAAGGAAGGAAGGAAGGAAGGAAGGAAGGAAGGAAGGAAGGAAGGAAGGAAGGAAGGAAGGAAGAAAGGAAGGGAGGGAGGGAGGGAAAGAAAGAAAGAAAGAGAAAATAAATTCTTATTAAATTCCTCAGTATAAAAATAATAGCTCTTTGGCATGGCGTATGGAATCACTTGTGACCTAGCACCTATCCACTTCATACATCTTATATGTCCTGCCACTCCTCCAAAACAACTCATACTTAGAATAGCTGTTCTTCAAAAATGCAAGACTCTATAATTCCTCTGGGCCTCTGCACATGCCATTTTACTTGTGATCCCATCTCCACTATGTCAGGTAAACGTAGTACTCTTCAAGATGTAGACCTTCAATGATGGTTATCAGGGACAAGAAAAAAGCAGATTTCAAAGAGGACTAAGACCTTTCCTGGTGATGAATTCAAAAACAAAACAGGAGTATGTTTAAAACTAATACCATGACTATTATCCAGGTGGCTAGTATTATTATTCCTGCAGCTATAGAAACTCCAATAGACCATTTACCTGAAAGGAGGACAAAACACAGTAAAATGTTTCACAATGGATAATGTAATTCTTAGTATATAAATATCTGGACTTTGTTTCTTTCTTTGCTCATTTTCTAATGTATAGGATGTTTCTGAATTAAAATGATAAATTATAAACTCATGATGCATATTATTTTTTTGAATATTCATTGTCTTATCTGTCCACTAAAAAGGCCTAGAAGCAAAGACTAACCCAGCAGCAGTGAGCATTCCTACTATCAGACAGTGGTCTCTAAACACCACTTCTCACTAATTAATAAATTAAGAGTCCTTGGAGAAATGGCTGATTCCAGGATGGGGTAGGAAATGTACCACGTGCTCCTGGAAAATCTTGTTATACCAGAAATTAAGGAAGCCGTGAAAGACTATTGGTCATGTAAAAGGATGCAGAAGCCAACTTGAAAAGGCCCCCACTGGCCTAAGGTAAGAAGGTGAGCATCAATAAGGATAGTAACTGCAATGAACTGAAATACATCAAATACGTTATTTAAATTTTGTAGGTTCATAATAAAATTTCCAAAAAAAACAGTCACCATTGGAGGATACTAGGGGAAAATTCATTATTAATATTATGACAATCAGTAAATAAAAGGAAAGAATTTGTACCTATCCTGCCTTTACCAGATGAACTATACCTCAAGGTAATCAAATAGTTGATGAGAGAAAGTCTTCCTTTATAGAAGTTTTCCAACCAATATATAAAGAAGGAACGATGCAACGAATAGCATTATTTTGTAATTCCTAATAAATTAATAGTCTAGGCAATCACTATCAATGCCTGTCAACAACATAAAGAAAGCAATATCCAGCCATTATGTGCCTCCTAGTGGAAACGCACATCACCTTCTATGATGTATTTTTGACAAAAAAATCAAACCAAAATCTGAACAAGCTTATAGATCTATCAATTTACAAAGAACACCACCAAAAAATAAACATGGGAATTTAGAAAAATCAAATAATTCAACAGGACAAATGAACTGGCTTTTTTAAACAAATAACTTACAAGATAAAAAGAATGAGCAGGAAGTATGAATTTAAAAAGACTTAAGATACATGACAACTGCAATGAATGGTCCTTTTCTATTAGACATGTTCTGAAATATTTAGAAATGAAACGATACAAAGTCTGAGATTTGCTTTTAAATAAACAGGGGGTATACAACCATTACATATCAATAAAAAATTTTAATAAAATAAAATGGTAATTTAAAAAATAAAAAAATAATGAAGGGGGAGGAAGAACAGGCGGCATTGCAGACAAAACAAGATTGACCATGAACTGATCATAACTGATCTGGGTAATCTACACCATTATACTATTCTCTCCACTTTTAGGTAACTTTAAGTTTTCCACAATAAAATGTTAAAAAATAATAATAAATTTTAAAATAATATGCAAATTTCATTTTGAATGACTAAAAGTATATGAAGGAATATTAGAGCTGAATGAGTCTGGAGCAAAAATTCTTCCTTTACAGATGAAAAAACTGAGGCCCGGAGAAGTTTAGTGACTTGTCCAAAGTCATAAAGCCAATGAGTAACAAAACTGGAACTAATGTGCAAGTTTTCAGTTTCCCACTCTAATTCTCCATCTGAGCACGAATAGCTAGAATTTATTCTGAAGATTCTTCTTAGCCACTTCCCACTTTACAGGATTAATCCCAAAACAAATTCAAGAGCCAGTTCTATGATAAGTATTTTCGGGTTTTTGTTTTGTAGACATATCCCTATTGTTCCTCTTTCTTCCACTGTGAGAACTAAATGAGACATATTCAGCGAATGCCCCAAAGTTTCACAATCTTACAGCTTTTCACTCAACTTTTTCTACTGACATTGTGAAAAATTTTCCTGTTACTTTGAAAGAAGTTCTCCCGCAATCATACTGTCTATTTAATAGTTTGTCCTTCTGCCACATGCATAACAATTTAGATTATCACAGTGGTACCTCATTTTGTTCGTTTGCTTCTTTTATCTTTTTCTCAGGGTACAGACACAGCATGTCTAACATGCAAGATTTGTACTTTTCTATATGCCAGATTACAAAACCAACCTCAGCAGGATTCCAATGAAATTCCTGTAAATTTCAATACAGCAAGAGACCTCCCTGAATACCATGCATATCTCCTGGCCAATCTGAAATAACACTTGTCCCAAGGACTCCATAAAGTCAACTAACAGAGATAATTTAATAATAATAGTAATTAATATGTACAGAGCACTTGCTATGTTCCAGGAACCATGTTGGAACTTTGTATGTGTTATCTCATTTAAGTCTCACAAAAACTCCATGAGGTAAATTTTATTGTCCTAGTTTGAGAAAAATGAGGTTTTGAAAGACTAAGTGCCTTACCCAAAGTCACACAGCTACTTACTGTGACACTCATTACTGTGAGAAATATTTTATAAAATATTTCTGTGAGCATCAACAATTCATATATTGTTCAAAGAGTAAAAATGTGATTAATGTAGTTTGCTACTTCAATAACCTTTGGCATTAGACCCCTTCAATCTCTATCACAGAGAAGCAGCAAAATTGGTTGATTAATTACATAGCACCTAAAATATCTGGAATATAATACTAATAAACTTACGTTCTTAGTCAGAAAAAAAAAAGTTTGCACTGATATCTGTCTCTATCACAATTACCAGTTTGTTTTACCATATCCAACTTGGTAATGCTAATACATAAAAGTACTTTTTGCTTGACAATTGTGTCATAAGCATATGTTTCATTTTCCCCAACTGGACGGCATAACACTAGGCACAGTAGGAATTTAATAAACACTTTTCACCTGACTGGCGCATATTTTTGTATTTTATACTATTCCATGCATGCTTATGATATTCTTCACATAAACTATCAAAATAAATGTTTTCAGAGTATTAACAGGAGTTAGGAGTAATTGGGTATCGAGATACTATGTTGCCTACAATACACACTGAGTTTTTTATGGAAAAGAAATAAAAGTCTTCGAAACTATCATCATCCAAACAGAGTCTACAATTGTAAAGCCTCTGATGACCATGCTAATGCATCCTGCCTAAAGTGACTTTAACTATACTCACAATCAAATACAAACATACACATATACATAAACATGCAGGCACAGATAATCCTAAATCCTAGAAGACTTATGCAAGTAGGGAGGGAAAAAACTATTATAAACTGCACTGATATAATGAAAATAAATTGCAAAATTTGTCTTCAAATTAAGAATTCAAATATATTTTCATGAAATCTATTCTAAGGAAACTCAGCAATGAGATCTATATCCCAAAGGTCAACATTTTCTGCAAGATGAATGCAGCTCACATTCTGACAGATGTATCATAAAATCATTAAAGAATGTAGAGAATTACCATTGTTAAATATTTTTCATTTTCAGGAGCATAATCAATTTTTAAATCACAGAAGTATAAAAAATACTCTTTGAGTAGAAAAGAAAATAAAAACCCAGCCAGATTCTCACATAAAACCAATTCCCTATAGCTGAATTCCCACACTCTAAATAGCAGCACTACGTCAGCCTGTGAAAGGACATTTTAGGCAAAGAACACAAAAATGTTCAGTACAGACCTCTTTACAAACCAAGACTAAACATCATCTCAAATAAAATCCAGATAAATGGATAACAATGAGTAACAAATTAACAAGAATCACCTTTAGCCTTTTTCTACTGCCAAGAGGAAAATACTCAATTAAGTACAGTCTACATCTTTACTTAATAGAGATAAATGAAACAAAAGAATTAAAGTAACCCAAGTAACGAAGATATTAAATAAAATCCAGTAACCTTTGAACTGCCTAAAGAGCAATTAAAGTCTTTTCCAAAGTTCAGACTTCAGGGTAAGCAATGCTTCCTAAATAAGCAAATACACAAAGTGACTCCAAATTCCAGAGCAGAAAAATAACATGAAATCAGGAGAAATAGCATGTAATGGTATGTATATCATGTGATTGCCCAGGTGAAAATAATCATTTATAGAATAACTAACGGGAGGTTTAAAAAGTCAGCAGTTATAAGGACATCTAGTGCTCAGATCTTGGTTTTTAAATATCATTCTCCACTCAATAGAACCAGGGGTCCTTGGAGAAATAGTTGATTTCAAGACGAGGGCAAGAAAAAAAAAAAAAACCAGGATGAACCTGAAACATCTTATGCCAAAAATTAAGAAAGTGTTCAAAGAATAATAGGGACAGAGAAAAAGCATAAAGATTCATCTTGAAAGTGTTCTCACTAGCCAATTGGGGGATAATTTGAGCATCAAAATAAATAATGATAATTAAGGATTACAACTGATTGAATGGATATGGCTACAAGAATTCCCATTGATATAAACAAATTAGGGAGGAGGGAAAGCTCTTCCTTGTAGTAGAAACCAACTAACAAATGTAGAAGGAATGGTGGAATTAGAAAATCACTATTTGTCTATATCATAATAATAGTAAACTCACCGAAGAATCATCAATGTATAATAAAACTGGTAGATGAAAGTTTGAGAAGTACCAGAATATTTACATAGTCTCAAAGTATATCCCCCAACCCCCACAAGATACCCTTTAACTACAAAGGGTAAAATAGAACTTTCCAGTGGAGAAAGCGGGCAGGCACCACCTTAACTCAATGATCAAAGTTGAATTGCTGGTAATGGGACTCGTCAACAGCATGTGCCTCCTGATACGTACTGAGAAGACTCAGCATTGCTTTCTGGGGTGTGACTGCCAAAAGTACTTAACTTGAATCTATTCATGAGGAAACATCAGAGAAATCCAAGTTAAGGGACATTGTACTAAATAATTGACCTGCACTCTTCAAAAATGTCAATGTCATGAACTACAAAGAAAAACCCAAGAACTATAAAGAAAGACCCAGATTAAAGGAGACTAAAGAAACATGACAATTGAGTGCAATGCAGATTTTCTATTTTCTTTTGCTATAAAGGACATTATTGGGACAACTGAAAAAATATCAGTAAGGTCTGTAAATTATGTAATAGTATTGTTTCAATATTAATTTCCTGACTTTGGTAATTGTACTGTGGTTACATAACAGAGTTCTTGTTTTTATGAAATACAAACTGAAATATTTATGGGTAATAGGGCACCACCTGTCTGTACTTTATTCTTATATGATTCATAAAAAATGTAAATAGCTTAAATAGATAGATGGATGGATGGATGGATGGATACATAGACAGATAGAGGCAGGAAAGATAAGGCAAAAGTATTTGTATATCCAAACACATGGAATAATAAACCACTCTGCAAGTAATGAGTTCTAACATGTATCTGAAAACCATTTAACTTGCCCTGGTCCTTTAGGAAGAAGGGGGTGAAAAGGAAGACAATGAGGAAGAAGAAGAAGAGGGAGAGGCTGCAGCAGCAGAGGAGGAAGACCTATGTAACATCTACGGAACACTCTCTACATGCCAACCACTTCACATACTTTATCTCATTTAATCCTCACAATAACCCTAGAATTTTCAGATGAGAAAATTGCAGCTTAGAAAGGTTAATTAACTTGCTCAAAGTTACACAGAAGTGGCAGATCCAGTGTTTCAACCAGTCTTTAGGTGACAATGACTCTCCTCTCCTGGCCCTTCTTTAATCTGAGCAGTTCTATGTTTATTGATTTGAGGCTTCTGGGTAACATATTTGAAGAAAAGGCCCAACAACCTTAAAGCACTATATGATACTGTGCTGCCTTGCAATGTTCCTAGACTTTTCCGTGAAGTTCCAACGATAATATCACTTAGTAAGATACAAAACTAAAGCTATGATGAGGTCAGGGCAAGGTAGTTAAAGCTGCTCACTAAGTCCAGTACCTTAAAGCAAAACTTCAGGAAGGAAAAGAACACTCGCCACAGTTCTCAAGCCCAAAGTAGAAAAACCATGATAAATTCATTTCATTTCTAGTAAGTCAGTCGCAACATTTTATTCCACTAATATTGATTTGACAAATGTCTACTGAGTATCTACTACATGCAAATATTACTTTCAAGAAAATCAGTAGCACTTAAGAAAAACCGTTAGTGTCCACTAGTGACAGAACCCAACTCCATGATCTGAGCAACTCCATTTTGCTGAGCACAGTGTCTAACACCTCCATGGTTGACAATAGGGTGGAGAGAGTGGAGGAGATGGAGAGGAGATATAGGCAAGTAGTGAAGGTCTTACTTAAGCATACTACCATGGTGACCTAATTTTTTGACCTAATTTGCTCTCTGGGCTTGGCAGGGGTTTAAAGCCTGCTTATTGTCACATGGGACATTTTAATAGGTTCAGTTCTTCCAAGACTTCCCCCGCCTCATCAGTGGGGATCTCTCACGTCCAGAGTCTCTTGCTACTGATGAATCTATCTCTTTTCCGGCTGGTCACCTGTAAGTCCCTCCTCACCCCCAGAGGTCATCGGTACACCACCAGCTTCCTTCTGCCCTCTTGGACAGGATCTAAAACAAGTACACATGTTTTTCTCTTTCTCACCCACTCTGTTGGAAATACTGGCAGGACTACAGTGGCTTCCCAAACCACAGCCCTCCTCTGGCTCTCTAAATATCTCAGACATGAATCACATATCAATCCACTTATCAAAACCAATCCTTTCAGAGGTCCCAAAGGCTTGTATAAATTTTACAGAACTGTTTCTTTTGAAACTATGAACATTTGATTAAAATGTTTTAATTAAAAATGACTGTGGAATTGCACCAAAATTTTAAGTAGTTACCTCAGGATGGTGGCATTATGACTCATAATTATTTTCTTTTTTATACTCCTCTATTTTCAAAGTTTTCCAAAATGACCATTTTTTACTTTCATGATGAATAAAAGAGCAATAACAGCTTTTAAAATTAAAAAATAGGTAATGTAAATATCTGGTTTATTCTACAACTAGATCTCTGATTATAATACTTGTATATTTCCAATATGATTATAAATGAAAACTGCAGTTTTGTTTTTGTTTCGGTTTTGTCTTTTTGCTAAGTTCATCACAAATATCAAGAGATCTAACCATAGTCATATATCTGGTATCTAGACCGATGGTAAAGACACCGACTCCTAACACTAAAACAAAAATTGTCCTTTTAGTGTATCTTCATATCAATAGATTTATCTTCCTCATTATTTGAGCTAAGGTAATATTAAGATGAATTTACATTTTCTCTCAACAATGGAAACAATAGTAAAGGAAGATGATGTCAGAACATTTTGTGTTGGGAGAGTCAGGTCAGGTTCAAAATTTTTCTGTGGCTAATCCAAAAATAAATAATTTAGAATTTACCATGGTAAAATAAGAAACAAAGGTGAGGCTGGCATTATTTTCTAGAAAATGGATAAGCCACGCATGTACTAAGTTTATTAAGTTAAATAGTACTACAACATTTATAACAAAAAATGTAGTCCTCCATCTCACGCTTCCCTACGCCCAAATCCCAAGCTCTTGCTTCCAGTATTTACCTTTCAGCTTTTTACCATTGAGTATGATGTTAGGTGTGGGCTTATGACATATGGCCTTTATTGTGTTGAGGTACATTTCTTCTATATCTAATTTGCTGAAAGTTTTTAACATGATAGGATATTGAATAATGTCAAATGATTTTTCCGCATCAATTGAGATGATCATATGATTTTTATCCTTCACTCTGTTAATGAAGCCAAAGCAATCTTAAGCAAAAAGAATGCTGGAGGCATCACATTTGCTGATTTCAAAACATACTACAAAGCTATATCAGCCAAAACAGCACACAGATCGAAGGAACAGAATAGAAAGCCCAGAAATAAATCCACACAGTTAACGGTTAATTGATCTTCTACAATGGTGCCAGAATACCCAATGGAGAAAGGACAGGCTCTTCAACAAATGGTGCTGAGAAAACTGGATATTCACATGCAGAAGAATGAAATTGGACCTTTGCCTCATACCATATACAAAAATAAACTCAAAGTGGATTAAATATTTATAAGCCCTGAAATCATAAAACCACCCCAAGAAAACAGTAACCCCAAAAGCACAGGCAACAAAAGCAAAAAATAGGCAAATAGGATTTCATCAAACTAAACAACTTCTGCACAGCAAAGCAAACAATAAACAGAGTGAAGAGACAACCTACAGAATGGGAGAAAATATTTGCAGACCATATATCTGACAAAGAATTATTACCCAATAAATATAAGGAAATCAAACAACTCAATAGCAAGAAAACAAATAACACAATAAAAATGGACAAGTGACCTGAACAGACATTTCTCAAAAGAAGATATACAAATGGCCAGCAGATATATGAAAAAATACTCAACATCATTAATCATCAGGAAAATGTAAAGTAAAACTACAATGAGATATCATCTCACACCTGTTAGAATGGCCATTATAAAAAAGATAAAAAATGCAAAAGACAGGCCGGGCATGGTGGCTCACGCCTGTAATCTTAGCACTCGGGGAGGCCAAGGCGGGCGGATTGTTTGAGCTCAGGAATTGGAAACCAGCCTGAGCAAGAGCAAGACCCTGTGTCTACTAAAAATAGAAAAAAATTAATCGGACAACTAAAAACATATAGAAAAAAATTAGCTGGGCATGGTGGTGCATTCCTGTAGTCCCAGCTACTCGGGAGGCTGAGGCAGAAGGATCGCTTTAGCCCAGGAGTTTGAGGTTGCTGTGAGGTAGGATGATGCCATGGCACTCTAGCCCGGGCAACACAATGAGACTCTGTCTCAAAAAAACAAAAACAAACAAACAAACAAAAATACTAAAGATAAGAAGTGTTGGTTAGGATGTAGAGAAAAGGGAATGCTTGTACACCATTAGTGCAAATGTAAATTAGTACAGCCATTATGGAAAACAGTATAGAGGTTCCTCAAAAAAATTAAAAATAAAACTACCACATGTTCCAACAATCCCAGTTCTGGAAATATATCCAAAGGAAATGAAAACGGTGTGTTTAAAAGATATCTTCACTCCCATGTTCATTGCAGTGTTATTCACTATAGCCAAAACATGGAGTCAATGTGTCTACCCTCAGTTGAATGGAGAAAGAATATGTGAGATAGATACATAGATAGATAGATGAATATGTACACAATGGAATACTATTCAGCCTTTAAAAAAGTATCCTATCACTTGCAACAATATGGATGAACCTGGAAGACATTATGCTAGGGAAATTAAGCCAGGCACAGAAAAATACCGCATGGTCTTACTTACATGTGAAGTCTAAAAAAGTCAAACACATAGAAGCACAGAGTAAAACAGTGGCTACCAGGGGCTGTGTTGGGGAGAATGTGGAGATTTGGCCAAAGAGTACAAAGTTTAAGTTATTCAGAATGAATAAGTTCTGAAGATCTAATGGATAGTATGGTGACTATAGTCAAAACTACTGTATTGTATGTAGACTTTAAATTTGCTAAGAGAGTAAGTTTTCAGTGTTCTCACCACAACAGAAGAAAAAGCTAACTATATGAGATAATGTATAAGTTAATTAGCTTGATTGTGGTAATCATTTCACAATGTACACCAAAACATCACATCATGAGAGGAAGAGCCAAGATGGCAGACGAGAAAAGCCGCCAGTCAGAGTGTCTCTGCAAAAAAGACAAATTTTAGAAGAAAGAGAAAAAAATAAACTAGCAGAGAAACATAGATCGGGTGAGGGTCGGAAGGAAGGGTGCCTGAAACTACAGGAGACTCCATGGGAAGACGTT